>QLSR01000005.1:550254-593110 GCA_031780015.1 Citrullus colocynthis | reverse complement strand
AAAAAACGAAAAAAAAAAAAAAAAAAAAAAAAAGAAGTATCTGATGCTATAGCACAACCAAATCAATTAGACCGCTAGATCCAGCACAAAAGAAACACATCCAGCCAATCGGTTAAACACATGCATCAACACAAATCCAGGTATAAACATGGCGAACGGAATTCAAATAAAAAAGGGTCGTCAGATCAGATCCAAACACAAAACATCAAGGCAGAGAAAACAGAAACCCAGATCAGAGAATACAAATCAATCAAAACTCACGAAAGAACAATCAATACGAAGATGAACAGAAGATAAAACAGGGAAAAGAGGGAATCAGCAGGAGCACAGATCGAAGCAGGAAGGATCAAAATTAAGGGTAATCGGCAGGATTGTGGACAGATCTTGGAGAGAAATGAGAAAGGAGATTGAATGAAAAACTTACGGAATTGAAGAGATCGGCCCCAAATAGCTCTTGCACACAAGAGAGAAGCTGTCCTTCACGATCAAATGCGAATTCGCGAATTATGAGGACTGTATTTTTATAAACCAAAATAAATTAAATTCTTTTTGAAAAAAAAAATGAATATTTTCATGACGTGAAGTAACGTTTGACTGCTCGGTTTTTATTTTCCTTCATATTTTACCGTTTGGTTCGGTGACGCCGTTATGACGTTGCTTAAATTGTAAGTGCTGTTTGGGAGAAAAGAAATTCGATTCTCGGGTCGGTTTCTTTATCCGGAATGGGGATAGTATCCATCCATTCCCAAAAGCAGAAACGTCATTTTGTCCGACAATAAAATTCATTTTGTTTGGTATTACATATTAATGTTATTAGGTTGTTATGAAAATAAATTATTGAAAAAATATTTTAATTCTAGTTAGATCAATTTGAACTCTAAACTTTCAATTTTATTAATATTAACCCTGAACTTAAATAAAGGTCAATTCTAACTAATTCTCCCACTAATTTTTAGCAAAAGAAAAAATAAATGATATAAATTTTTTGATAAACTCGTTCGTCACAAAAAAATTCAACAAAAAAAAAGAAAAATTTATTGATTTTGCATCCTATATATGTTCTATAATTCATTAAATTCATTTTTAACAGTAATTAGAGTGAACAAGTAATTAGAGTGAACAAGTTTAAGTTTAAGGTTAATATTGATGAAAGTGAAAATTTAAGGTCCAAATTTGATACAACAAGACAAAATTAGGGTTAAAATTGATTTTTTTCCCTCTAAATTCTCCATTTAGAAATTATTCCCGTCTTTCAGAAAACAAAAATGGTTTTAACTAAATACAATGATTCTTTTCCAAGTCTATATGTTTATGTGAGTAATTTTCAGAATAATTTTCATTTGAATTCTTTTTTTCTTTAGAATATTCTAATAACACTCCATATGCCAAAATATAATTAAAATGTTTAACTACAATTTTCAAATGTTTAAATTTCAATATTCCAATGCATCTTTTTCAATTTAAATAATACAAATCTTCAATTTTAAAACAAAATTACAATCTATGTATACCTACATAATAATAATAATAATAATAATAATAATAATAATAATAATAATAATAATAATAATATTGTTGGGCTTATTTCATATTTGTGAAAGGCCAATTAAGGCCCATTACATGGCAAAAGTAGGTTTATTTTTTAAAAAAAAAAAAAAAGAAAAAAAAACTTGTGGTCGCCGGTTAAGTGAGTATGCACGCAAACAAAGAGATAAAATGTTAAGTGAGTATGCATGGACAGCAATAAAAGTGAAGAAAACACATTTCGACCGGCTGAAATTTTGATACTGTGTTCTTGACATGAGGGTCTTCAACCTGGACGATGGAGATTTCATTTGAAACTACCTACAATCAGATATTGTGAAAATTTGTTTGTCACATCAAGTGAGATTTTTTCAAATCTACTTTCTTCTTTATTGTTGAGATTCTTAATCTTAAGATATATATATTG
This sequence comes from Citrullus colocynthis, assembly GCA_031780015.1. Classification (NCBI taxonomy): domain Eukaryota; kingdom Viridiplantae; phylum Streptophyta; class Magnoliopsida; order Cucurbitales; family Cucurbitaceae; genus Citrullus; species Citrullus colocynthis. The sequence goes on along the minus strand of QLSR01000005.1, from coordinate 591,159 downwards.
TGTATGCCTCTAGTTGTGACTAGGGAGAACTCGTTTGTACCCATTATTGATTATAGTAGAATTTTTGACTTTAGTCCCTAGTTTTTACTCCTCACATCGAGGTGGTTTTGCACGTTAAAATCGTTTGTGTATTGCTTGATAATTATTATTGTTTCTAGTTGATTAATATCCTACTAGATCCACACAAGAGGAGATAATTGATCCAAATTAAATAGTGATTATCCCAACAAATATATATTAAAAAAAGGTGGGGACAAAAAAAGGATTCATGTCCCATTTAGCCAACGGAGAGAATCATCTCTCATCCATTCTCATTCCCTGCGTAAGTAGGGATCATTGTCTCATTCGGGACAGGTCTCGAAGAGGTAATTAAATGAACATCTCTACCCACAACCACAATTATCGAACTAAACTAAGAAGAAAAAAAAAGAATCTTGTATTTTACCTCAAATACAACCGCATATGCAAAATTTTAAACAAAAGTCAATGTAAATATGGTAAAGAACAAGACAACTACACATCTCTTTGGATTCACCATCAAATCAGAGGTAAATTAGGAAAAGGTATAGTAGCTTACGCGTTGATTATTGCCTAATGTGGTTCATATTTATGACAGCATGACGAAGTTACATATTTACAAGTCCGATGTTTTCAAGAAAATGAACCTTATCTAACTTACAACTTACAACTTACAACTTACAATTTCTTTTATTTCTCATCTCCACAGGACCAAACTGAGGAAGGTAGCGGCAAGAGCATGGAACAAAAGTTCCAAACTCGAAACATTTTCGCCTTCTTACTGCCCTACTTGATTAACAGACATGTCGTATCGCCCTCCGGTCATCCTCTCTGCTCTTTCTCCACGTTCGCCTGTAAATTAAGCATCATATAAGGCATGTCATATTCCAATGTGAAATGAAATAATCTTAATGGCTTTAACTTTCATATAGTAGGCAACTTGAAAATTTGATAGTTGCTTAAAGCTAACAAGATACCTGTACGAATTCTAATCACGTCTGAGATGGGTATCACTGTGTGAAATTGAAAAGTGTGTTAGAAGTTTGATAGAAGCATAAAAGGTTAGAACTAAATAAAGAAAATAGAATTCCGAGATTTGCATTTCTTCGATGTGTGTGCATTTGAATACGTGCTTTAGATTTCAAGCATATGGCATAACTTAAATAGTGAACTCTAGTAAAGTTCATGTGCTTTTGTATTAAAAGCAACTAATAGTCAGCTATACAAGAGTGGCAATTTAAAACTACCCTTCAGACAATAATTTCACGTGATGTCTGTACATTGAAGTAACAATTTTAAGTTTAAGAATCTAGAGATTCAAATACTTGGGAGTATTACACTCTGACATGATGGAAACCAAACCAACATCTCCGGGCGGAAGAACATTCACGACGAAGCCAGCTCCTTAACCAAAACATCTATTGACATGGCCCATTTATACCCATACATTCCCAAAAAGTGTTTTTAAGCGTACTTAAAAAGTCATTCTAAACTGGTAATGCAAAAAGTCTAGTGACTTTTCAACTCTTATATCACTAAACTAGAACTAAGAGATTTCATCACTAAACTTATAAAAATAAACAATTTATCTCACATTGCATGACAAATACTTACCAATTATTTTAATTCGTTACTAAAATAATTACCATATAAGGTGCTAATCCAGTTAACCAAGACAAAACCAATTCTTCAAAGGACATTTTAGAATCTGCCTTATTCAACGCTTTCTTTTGGTGTAAAGATATACAGGCTATTAATTGCCATAGTTACTCTTTTCTCATTTCAAATTGGAAACATCTTTTGTACTCCCTTTGACAGGAGCCCTTCTGTACAACCTTGATATTTCATATATTCAATGAAATAGTCTCTTATCCACAAAAAAAAAAAAAAAAAAAAAAAAAAAAAAAAAAAAAAAAAAAAATAAAAAAAAAAAAAACTAGTGTTAATGGTAAATTGGTAATGCATGAAAAAGGAAAATCAAACAAAGTGAAATGAAAATATAACAGTAATAAACCGCATAACAAACAGGACAGCAGATTCAGAGTAGAAATAAGCAAACAATTACGAAATAAACAAATAAGGAGCTGAGCTATTAACAAAAATATAGTTACGTTTTACCAAAAATTTTGCCATCACCAATTTCACCAGTTCTTGCCTCCTCAATTATCTTGTCAATGACAGCTTCAACCTGATAAAAAGGATACCTAAATTTAATCAAAATACCCATGGATTCTGATGCAGCAGTTTGCTTAAGGGATATGTTCAACAAATTTGAATTTCTTTTCACGAGGCTGAACAATATTTTACCTGGTCTTTAACTACCACAATTTCCATCTTAACTTTAGCGACAAAGTTGTCTTCAGAAAATTCAGACCCTGAGCAGTAAATAAAAGAGTATAAAGTGATATGGAATCATAAGCAGACATCAGTAATGACTAATGGAAAAGGACCATGAGAGTCTAGAAACAGACTAACATGTACAAATAGACTCCCCTCACCAAGCACTAAGACGGAGAGAATTGTGAAAGATAAACTTACCACCATGCCTCTCTGTAGATCCACCTTGAGAACCAAAGCCCTTCACGTCAGATACCGTTACACCTCGAATACCCATTTTCAGCAATGCCTTCATTTTTTCCCCAAGAAACAACAGAACAATTTAATACCAACGCTTTGTAAAATAGGATATTAAAACAACAAAAATCTTCATAATCTCCATTCATTTTCTACCATTCAAACACGTAAAACATATATGTCTTTGTCAGGCACGATAGGTTAAAGGTCAATCTCTATTTGATTCTTTTTGGCTATGGACGAGCACCATGGATAGACTTCACAAAGTAGATTAGCCATTTTTATTCTATGGCATTGACAAGATAGTGTGCAACCAATCTAGAAATGCAAGTATGATAACAACTGGGACTTTTCGCAACCTTGAATGGCCTCAATATTATGATCCTAAACTACACTTCCTCTGATACCAAAAATTCAAAGTTTTCGTCAAAGAAGCACTAATACAAATAGACACGACACATACACGATGACGCATCTTTTTTAGAAAATTTAGGACACGGGCACAGAAAGGACATGTTTATTAAAACATACATTTTTTAAAAAATATATATCATTTTTAAACTAGAAAGAAATCCAAAATCAACAAGTTTAAAATTAGTTTGATGTATTTCATTATCAAATTTTATTATTTTGGTCATATATGGGTCTAATTAGTATATGATGCATGCCTAATAAGTTTTGGTTCTATTTTGACTTTGTACAACCAGTGTCTAACACATCTAATACACTAACAAGTGGCCAATACGTGTCCAACAAGTGTCAAATTGTCCAAGTGTTCACAAAGGCACGCAAGCCAAACTCGTGTCTGTGCTTCTTAGCTTTTCATAACTCTTCCCCCATAGTCTCATGGTATCCTAATTTTACCATATTTGACAATAAAACCAAACGAGATTTTGCATATTCCAGATGGAAATTACGAATGACCATGTTGAAGGTTAACTAGCTCTTACCGAAGAAACATTTTGGATTCTCCATGGCCTATCTCGTCCAAACACACCAACATAGCACATAGATAAATACGCATCAGATGCAACAAACTCAGCAAGGTTACTGAAAAGACTTCAAAAGAACCAATACACACTATGCAAACTAAAGAAAAAACAGAATCAACATTTAAGAACTCCAAATGTAACAGTAGAGGAAAATATGGAGTACGTCCGTACCTGAGGATGGCCTCCACTTTGTAGAATTTGGAATCAGGAACATAATCTACAAAGAGAAACAGCAAGAAAACCGCATATTATAAATTGAGAAGCTGAAGAGCGATGCAATGTGAAGCGAGTGATACTTACCTAGAGAGCCTTGGGCGGCGGCCTTGACCAGAGGGAGGATTTGGCGATTGGAAGGCCTGTTGGCGAGGTTGAACTGAGAGAATCTGAGGGCGGTGAAGTTGGGAGTGATAGAAGCAGAAGAAGCGAAGTGATGGAAGTGTGGAAGAGGAGAATGAAGAGGAAGAAGAACAAGAAGAGCGGTAGGGTTCGTTGTGATTGCCGCCATGGAAGTTGGGATTTGAGAATCTGAGAGGAAGAAGAGTGACGATGACGAGCCGATCGGAATCCTCGTAGTTCACGTTGGAATTTCCGCTTCAAAAAGACGCAAATTAAAAAAAAAAACATTTAAAATTAATAAATTATGATTCGGAATTTCTGTCTTTTTTTTTTTTTTCTTCTTTCTTTCCTTTTTATTTTGCCTATTTTCTGAAAAGCAAAAGCCCATTTATTTGAACTCTTCATGGTCACCAAAGGCCTCAAGGGAAAGGTTAAAAAATATTGAAAAAAACCTTTTTGTCTCAATGCAAATAATTATTTAGTTTCTCAAACTTTAGTACATATTTCTGTTTAATTTATATATTTGTAATATTATAATCATTTAGATTTTATACTTCCACGTTATAACAATTTAGCATATTAAAATATTTTAAAGATTTAAAATATGCTGGATCAAATTTGATATTTCACATTTTTCAAGATTTCACACTCTAGAAACTAAAAGTATTAAAGTTTCAGTTGATAACTAGTTTTTAGTTTTTTACACAGACATTATTACGATTTATTAATTTTTTTTATTGGATAATTGTTTTAAATGATAAATTTTTGAAAATATTCAAAATACAACAAAATGTCATGATAGACAGTGACATTTTGTTATATTTACAAATAAGTTAATTCATTTTGTTATATTTGAAAGCAATCATTTATTTTATTATCCACCTATGAAAACTTAAAAAATGTAGTTTTGAAAACTTTTATTTACCTTTTTTCTTTTTTTGAAAATTTGGCCAAATATTCAAATGTTAAGTAAATAATTATCCGAAGACTTACACGTTGGAGTTAGAACTAAATTGTCATAATTGTAATTTATAAAAGTATAAGATTAAATTGTTATAAGTACAATTTTTTAACTTTCTAAACTTTTAATAATATCTAATAAGAATTTTAATTTTTAATTTTATATTCAATAAATTAAAAGATTAAAATTGTGAAAAATTAGATGATATATTAAATTTAAAATTAGATGACAAAAGTTGTTACTTAACCGTGGAAGTATTATTTTTCAATTCACCACTAATTTAAGTTTGTTGTTAAATTTAATGAAATAAAAAGTTTGAAAATTACTTTTGACGTAGGAATTGTTTGACCCTTTGTTGCTACCAACTTTTTCTATAGTTTTGACTTCTGAGTCGTACTAAATATCATCAGTTGCGTCGTTTTACTAATTCAAACATATAAAAAAAATCATTTATAAATTTTTTTTTGAAATACATTTAACATTTGAAAAAAAAAAAAAGAATGAGAGAGAAAATATTAAAGTATTTTTTATTTTGAAAAAGAAAAATATATTTCTTTAAAAAAAGAAGTATCATGTCTAACTTTTTAGCTTTCTATTTGCTAATAAATGGAAAATTGTCGATGAATATGCTATTCATGATACCAAATTAAAAGGACTCTTTTTAAATATAATAAAATGTACAAAAAAAATATTTATAAATATAGCAAAATTTTACTGTTTATCTGCGATAGACTACTATTTGTGTCATGATAGACACAAATAGTAGTATCTCGATCTATCACGGTATTTCGCAGATAAACTGTGTATTTTTTTATTAGTGCTAAATATTTTTAGCAATTTTGTCATTTAAAATAATTTTTTAAATTAAAAGATAAAACTAAAACGACATTTTCATGTAAATGAAGTCCATATTTTTTTTTATTTTGCTTAAAGTAATGTAGTTTGAACTAATATTAAATAAAGTCATTGAATCTGCCAAAAAGAATTGTCTATAGCATTTAACTTGTTCCCCTATTCTTCTTTGCAATAATAAGTCCCCTCCTTCTTTTACTAAAATAATGGGTTATATTAGAAAAATAAAATTCTTTTACATAAAACAAGTTGATGATGACAAATATAAAAGGATAAGAGAGGAAGAAATTTTCTTTTCTTTCTTTTTTTTCATTTTTTTTCCCTCTCAAGTTGTAAAATTTGTGTAAAGAACTTGACAAGTGGTTTGTATATAGACAATTATTTGGCCAATGTCTAAAGTTAAAAGGCCCACAAAGTGGTTTTCTCTCTACCTAGCTTTATTTGAGTTGCCATTTATTAATCTTTGCTTATGTCTCAAGATACCGCCTTTCCTTGGTGAGCAAAGAGGCTGCCATGCATTTTCTTCTATTAGATTCTAAGTTTATTAACTAAAATATAAAATGTTTATTTATACATATCATTTATCTCTGTATTACTACATGGCACGTCGATCAATTCGCTAAAAAAGAGGCGTTTGAGGTGTTCAATTGACTTTTCATATTATGCCTCAAATCAAAGGAATCTAACTTGCTTACCTTTGACCTAGGATATTTTTGCTTAGCATATGACCATCCCACATCCCCCATGTAAGGGTCGATTAATGTATTGAAGTATATATGAACTAACTTTAGATATCATAATTGTATCTTCAAGCTCTTTATAAATATTTGAACCTACTATATGAATAGGTACGACGCAATATTACTCTTGCTTAATTTTGATACTAACATCTCAATTATAGGATTAACTTATGCATTAAAGGGCATTTGACATTCTTACTTTTGTGTAAGACCTCATCACATTAGCTCATGACTTTCCACCTAGTTCAACTATGCCCAATTTGCCATAATTTTATGCATCAACATTAATTAGTTTTAATTAAATCTCTATTTTTTTCTTCAATATTTTGATCTTATTGTACGATCGAAAATTAACGTTGGAGGATTAATAGGATTAATAGGAGTTATATATTTTAAACCATAACAAGATGGTTTATTTTTCTTTTCTTAAAAAAAAAAAAAACACTCCATAAACCATCCTTAAATATATATATTTTAACTTAATAGTGATAGATCATAACAAAGTATATTAATACAAATAATTTCTATATTAATATATTCTTTCTTCGTCTTTTTCTTTTTTATTTTAGAATACATGAGTTAGAAAAATTAAACTTTTGACTTCGAAGTTGATAATACAAGCAATATGTCAAGTTAAATATGCACTCATTTTGATAATAATATATTATTTTTAGTAATGAATATCCACGTGTACACTATTTTTTCCAATTTAAAAAGCCAACAACATTTTCTTTTCAATTAAAAACCTCTACGAATACGGTATTTGCGACACCTAATATATCATATCTTACCTAATGAAGAGAAAAAACAAAATACACTTACTAAGATATTATTACATAATAATCCAAATATTATCTTGCTATCGTCATGCTACAACCAATTTGAAGATAATGGTTAGTTAAAATTAAAAAGAAATGAAATTTAAATTAGTACCTTTACAGAAAAGAAAAATGAAAGTTAGTGTACGATTTAAATATGAAAAACGATAAATATCAAAAGGTCTTAACCTACCATAAATGACAAAATTCAACTATTAATATTAATTAAAGAAAAATATTTAACACATTTCACCAAATTGTTAATTATAATTTGTCACATAAAAAAATGTTTCTATCTTTTTTTATAAAAATTTTAATTCATTTGTGTGTGAATAGAGTGAGACACATAAAGATTAATGCATCTTGAAATATAATCAAATATTGCCTTTAATTCCAAATATAGATATATTATTATGATAAATTGTTTGAGATAAATATATGAAAAATTATTTTAAATAACAGAATTGTTGAAAATATTTATAAATAATAGCAAAATATCACATTCTATATAGATCACGATAGAGAATAAATTTTTGTTATATTTATAAATATTTTGGTTCATTTTCTTACATTTGAAAACAACCCTAAATATATTTATTTGGTCATATGAGCTTCACTTAGGAAGTCTTTAATTCATCTCCATAAACTATATACACCCTAAAGTCTAATAGTCAACAATATTTAATATTTTGTAAAGTCTGCGAGGTTCAAATATATACTCCATAGATTGAATTAAAAATAATTACATAATTAATCCACGAAGTTTGAAAAAAAATTACTTTAATAGAACAAGGTTCAAATCCTTCTCAAAACCTTTTTTTTTTTTTTTTTCTTTTAACTTTAGAAATTTCCTTTTTTCACCTTTTTTTTTTTTTTTTTCTTTTAACTTTAGAAATTTCCTTTTTTCACCTTTTTTTTTTTTTTTTTCTTTTAACTTTAGAAATTTCCTTTTTTCACCTTTTTTTTTTTTTTTTTCTTTTAACTTTAGAAATTTCCTTTTTTCACCTTTTTTTTTTTTTTTTTCAAAAAAAAAAAAAAAAAAACTTGACTCTTAATTTGGGTATTAAGATATACTAATTGTGGTAATTAAGTGAGTAATTTGTAGTTAATTAATTATGTTTAGGTCGGTTGATTAAGTGCATATGTTTAGGTGCCAAGAGGATTAGCTATAAAAACAAATATTAGGTGAAAAATGGATATTTCTAAAGTTAAAAGAAAAAAAAAAAACAAAAACAAAAACAAAATTTCCCCTAAAACTGTAAACTCTCTGTTCATTCTTTCAAATTCAGATTAAATTCTTCTGTACCAAATAGAAAAGAAAAAAGAAACTAGAGAGTGAGATTAAGATCCAAACACTCATCTCCATTTTTCACTTTCTTTTTCTTCTTCATCGCCGCCCCGGTGTCTTCTTTAACAAGATTACAAGGCTTCGGAAGAATCAAAGCCGGCCCTCTCACCTGAAATTCCTCATCGAAATCCTCTCTCTCGAACTTCGGAATCCAAGTCGACCGATTCTCCACCGCTTCCGCCGTCTTCATCCTCTTCCTCCTCTTCTCCGCCGCGATTTCCTCCTCCTCCCCGATCATCAACTCCTTCCTCCGCCGATCACGCATTTCCTTGAAATTCCTCACCAAAGCGAAAAACCTCTCCATCTCCACCTCCTCCTCTTCCTCGGCGATTCTCTCCCGCGGCGGCTGCAGTTTCTCGTTTTCCATTACTCTTCAGAAAAAAAATCAAAAACTCTCTTCAATTTACCAATTCTCCGTGTAAATTATAATATGATATAAATAAAATTTGAAAAAGTTTCACACGCTGTTTGCGTTTCTTTTCTTTTTATCTTTTAATTTGAAATTTACGCATTGAATTGGCATTATTTATAAGGGGTTAAAGGTTCGAGTTGAAAGACGAAAATAGCCTCTGATTAGCGGCGGAGTTATGTGCAAACGAGGGTAATGAAGTAATTAACAGAAGAGAAGTATGAATAATAATAATAATGGGAGTCGTTGCAGGTCATTCTTTTCATTGAAGACGTTCGAAAGTGTGAAAACTTACATGCTTGTGTGACGTAATCATCATGACGACATCATAGTGGTTGTACTAAGTAACATGCTCGTCCTGTTTGGGCCCACAGATTCATTCAACCTTTTCCTAATTTCAAACTCATGTATTAAATTTAGATGGTAGAACAACTTTCGAAATCACGATGACTTAAGTTCGCTTTATCAATGAATTTATAATTTTTCTTATATTAAAATATTATTTTAATTTTTATATTAGTGTAATTTGTTCAATTTTAATTCATCTGCTTTTAATATATTCATGAATTTTGTCTTTATGGCTATTTTATTATTTATTTTTTAAAATTTTTTATTATCTATTTACATTTTTATTATAATATTAAAAATATATTTACATAGTAAATATTTAATAATTTTAATAAAAATTAATTTAAACTAAATTTAAAATTTATTAAAAATATATAAATTAAATTTCAACATTTGAGAGCAAAGGGATTAAAACAAGATTTCTATTATTTATATTGATGTCTTTTAACTTTCAAAATATCTTTATTTTGAAGTTTGTGCCACTAAAACATAAAAAATAATGCTTTTTTTTTTCTTTTTTTTTCTAAGTTCAATATTAGAGGATGGTGAATTCGATGGTCTCTTAATCACCAATAAGAATTATGTTCATTTCGATATGATATTTTATAGAAATTACACATCTAAAATGTATTGATTTTAGTTTATATATATATATATAAAAGAATGGTTTGAGGTTGAGGTTGTTGAGCATGGATTTTGAACTATAAAATAAAATTAAAAAAAAAAAAGAAAGAAAGAAAAAAAAACTGTATGGAAACCTAAACAGGGAAAAAAGAATGAAATTGAATGAATATCTTGGACCATTTATTAAAAATTCTGTATATACACCTGAAGTTGTAGTTTTTATAGTACATATGACATAGGCTTATTTTTGGTAGCTCGTGTACGTTAAATTATAAATTTGTCGTGTGATTTAAAAAAGTTGTAATTTAATTCATATACTGAAGTGGTTAACAACTAATCTTCAGATTTCACTGAAGTGAATAATGCAGTTGAAGAGATCAGTGCTTTGGCGGGACATTTAAGAGTTGTCTCTTTTTCTTTTTTGTTCTTGTGCTAAAAATCACTTTGCTCACTAATTAAAATATGCTCTTTAGACTTCATTGTGTTGCTAGTTATGTTGCTGATTTTTTCTATTTTTTTTTTTGGATTTTTTGTTTCTTCCAATTCGAAATATTATTTAGGGAGAAGTTGAGTCTCTAATTTTCCTTGTTGGTTTCGTGATGTGATTAATAGTGAGTTTTTGTTCTCGATACCCTCTTGATGAGACTTTTTCTTTGCATTTATGAATTTTTTTTTTTTTTTTTTTTAAAAAAAAGAAAACCTTAGCTTAAACAATATATATCCTTAAGTTTATTGTTTATATTTCATATGAAAAGTTCTCCGCTCAAATATATTACGAATAGTGTATCAATGATAAAAGTTGAGGCTTTCATTAACTAATACAAATATTAATTTAAAGTTTTAATTGATATAATCTTACACAAGCTTAAGAATATAACTTTTTTTCCCTTTTTTTCTTTCCACATTTACCATTTTAAATGACTCTTGTGAATGGAAAAATAAAAAAGTAAAAAAATATCTGGTAATACCTATTCTCAATTAAACACTCAATATTTTAATTTGAGTAGTTTAAGGTTTTTCCTTACTAAATATATGACTTAACAAAAAAAAATATTGAATTTTAAACAAAACACTTTATAGCAATTGCATTTAAACTCAAATTTGAGTATAATGTATGAAAAAAAAAAAATCAACTAGCTTAGGTAGTTCAGAATAAACTTTTAGCGAGTACGATATTATAATAAGGTATTACTAATCTTATAGTGCTATATATATTATCCTTCAACCATAAACTTACACATTACAAAACCTATATTTTATACTAATTCACTTTTGTTTTTTTATAAATCACGGACTCACAAATCCAATATATTATAATATAGATCAATCTATTTATTTGAACTATATGTAAACATAATTAACATTAATTCAAACATTAGTAAAAAAATACAATAATTAAAAGAATACAAAACCAAAAGATTTTGTAGACTTATAAGGTCATAATCACCGCATAACAATTTTTTAAAAGTATAATAATAATAATAATAATAATAATAATAATAATAATAATAATAATAATAATATCCTTTATGAGACGTATAAACAAATAACATCCATGTGTCACGTATGATTTTTTATATTATTTAACTTAATCCTGGGTTTGTAAATTTTCTTAAATGGTATAACATATTTTAATAGTTGAGCTTTCCGTAAGATTTAGATAAATAATCATTTTGGTCAAGGTTCTTATTCTATTATTTAATATTTACTTTAGTGATCTCAAACTTATCTCACCCAACAGAACTTCAAAACTGCATATTCCACGTAAAATTAATTGTTTTAATTTAAGGTTAAAAAATAAAGATAGTGTCTAAAAGTATGTATAAATTTCGTTTTAGATTAATGTAAAATAATTTGAAATGCAAAATTATATATATCTTGTTTTATGAATTAACTAATAAAATGTATTTAGGATTATAATTTAATTGGAACAACAATTTTATTTTGCGGGGGGTTATGGAATTTTTTTTTCACCTTTTTTTTAATGCATTATGATATAACGTTTACAGAGCAAAATATTTATGAAATTATGGGGAAAAAAATATATGTTGGCAATTAAAAAATTATATAATCGAGTTTGTTCGTAAGCCACAAAAAGAAATGTACTTCCTTCAAAATTTCCACAATCAAATTTCATGGAAATTACTCTTACAAATTAGAGATTCAAAGATGGAAAGTTTTCCACAATTAAAGTTCATGTGTTTTTAAAATAATATAAATGTACATTACAATAATTTTTAAATTTTATTTACATGTGGTTATTGATAAACAATTATATGTTTTTAAAATTCAACATTACATCCCATATAATTGAGGTTGCTATTGCTATAGCATGAAAATAATAATATTAAACTCTATGTTAGGAGGAAAACTTCAAAAGGTTTTTTTTAGTAGTATTTACATTCATTTTCAAATAAGTTATCAATAAATATAGTTATATTTTCTTAAAAGAATGATTTAGATACAAAATCTTTTTTCCATTGAAAAAAATTGACCATTTCTCTCCATCGAATAAGGATATGTTTGGAATGTATTTCCAAGTGTTTAATTTAAAAGGCAAGTCATTTTGAAAACTATTGGAGTGTTTGCTAACAACCAAAAATAGCTTTTGAAGTGTATTTTAAACCATTTTTATTAATGGAGTTTAAATAAAAATGAATTATTTGAAAAACAATTTTTTTCAATTCAATCCAAACAGACTGTAAAATATATTTGTTTTTCTCACGAAGAATAAAAAATTTTAATTTTTATTATTTAATAAAATGAAGTTTGGGAGAAAGATGCAAAAGGAAAAAAAAAAAGGCTCCATAAAAAAAAATGTACAAAAAAGGAATGAAAGGATATGTGGACAAAACAGAAATGGTAGGAAGATTTACTTGCAAACAAAAATGTAAAATCAAATAAAGCATTAAAGATACAAACAAATGAGGAGTGGAGTTCGTCAATGTTTGGAACGGTAATTGAAATTATCTAATTTGTTATTTATATAATGTATTTTAATTTTGCTTTCTAAATCCTTATTATTTAATTATAGATAAAATTTGTAGATGCATCATTATAGTTTTTATCTTTATTCATTGGGACTTTTTGTTTAATTCACGTAAAAGTTGACAGTTTTTTAATAGTTGATACTAACATTAGTGACTTTTTATTTTAGTATAATAAGAGCTTTATTAATGTTTTTAAAATGACAACTTTTCATTATAATTGATGTTTTTAAAGCTCAACAAAGTAAACATTTTTAGCAGTGGTATGAGAGAAAAATGATGCCCAAGTGAGTGGATGGTATCAATCTAGTACAAATATTATGGGAAAGCTATTCAAAGGTCAAAATTAGATCAAAGTTGAAATTGAAAATTTTAAACGTAATCAAGTTTTTTTTTTTCTTCTTTCCTTTCTTCTCGAGGGCATACTTTTTTTCAAAAATAAAATAAAATAAAATAATAAGTTATTTTCTTAAATTAATTTACAAGCATGGTTAGAAAGATATATCTTTTTGCTATTGTGTTTTATACATCTAAATTAACTTATACTCAAAGTTATAACTTTTTCCAAACAAAAATATGAATGAAAAACACGTCATAACCCAAAATATCATTTTCAATGTTATAAATTTAAAAAATAATTTCGAAACGATTCTTTCTACATAAAAGTGTATTATAAGCTTTAATAACAAACAAACTTTATTAAATATAGTTTTCTCTCCCAAACAATTCCTTGGTTCTTTTTCTTTTTTAAAATTAATTAAGCTTATTTATTAAAAAGAATTTAATCTAGTTCTAAAAAGATATTTAAAAAGGAAAATGGTTTTCAATTTTTTATTATTAGTTTTTGAATTTTTGAAAATAATAATATTTTTTCTAGCATTGGGCTTTATGGGCTGAAGAAAGATTGAAATTCACATATTAGAGGCCCATGAGAGTAATTCACAACATTCGCAAACCTCAGGCATAAAGTTGGCCCACAAGAAGGCCCAAAGTATATCAAAAATTCTTTTTTTTGGAGGGGGGGGGGGGGGGGGGGGGGGGGGGGGGTTTCATGACAAAGAGTCACAAACATGTATTATATATATATTTTTTTTCTTCTTCTTCTCCTTTTATATATTTTATACAGGCAAGCCAACACAAAGAAAAGAAAGATAATTACAGTCTAGCCTCCTAAGGATAATGAAGAGAATACTGAAAAAATATATTTTTATATTAAAGAGTAAGTCAGTGAGGATGCCAAAGCATGATTATTGAAAAACATGATTGTAACTAGAAGTTTGGGTAAAATCAATTTTGACCCTAAATTTGTAGGGTCTGTATCAATTCCAATTCTAAACTTTTCATTGCATCGTATTAATTTGACCCTATACTTAAATAATGGTTGCATTTTTTGTCCTTGGTTTAATTTTTGACTAATCGATCAACTAACTTAATAGAAAACGACGTAACAATTTTTAGCACAAAAAATAAGTTTACCATTGCATGCACAAATTGACCATTCAAGAACTTCGTTAAAGTTTATAATTTCAACAAAAAAATCTCTAATACCAATTTTCTTTAGAATTTTATGTATTTCGTATCGGTATTTGTTTTACAAATCACTTTAACGCATGAAAAAAAAGTTTTTGTTAAAACACTGATATTTGAAGCGAGAACTTATTACATGGTTAAAATTGGAACAATTATTTAAAATTTAGGGTTAAAATTGCAACACCTATTTTAGTTCAAGATACAATTTGATGAAACTAAAAATTTTTAAAATTAGAATCAATACAACTTAACAAGTTTAAAGTCAAAATTGAATCTTTTCCCAAGAAAAATATGCGAACCAACCCTAAGACATTTAACTCTGTCACATTAGTTATCCTATGCATCCAAACATATTTATTATTTCAAATATTTACCTTTCATATATCTAGTATCATACTCATCAAATAAATAATATTGATAATCGAAATTAATGACCTTAGTTTCCTAAAAAATGCCATAATGAAAGCTAAGTAGCCATCAAAATTAATGACCTTAGTTTCGTAGCGTATAAACACATGTGGTTCTTGATCTGTTTATCATTCTATATACTGAAGAGATTTCATCACATCTTAACAATGGACTAGATCATTATAAAATTTAAAGTAAATGGACTAGATTTTTTTTCTTCTTTGAGTTCAACAATTTTGGAGGATAGGGCATCAAACCAATCGGCCTTTGAGATACTAATTGGTGTTTGTTTTCTAAACTATATTTAGATAGATTGTAAATAGACTAAGTTGTTATTACACCCACTAAGAGACTAAAATTGTTAATGAAATTAGGGACTAAATTGTTATAAAAATTATAAATAAAATAATAAAATAATCTTAAATGGACTAAATTGTTATTTTTAAACATTACATAGGGACGAGCAAAAAATTTTTGCTATGGTATTTTTTGGTGGTCACTCCAAAGACTAAAATTCTTTTGTACGTTTCTATCAATCCCAAATTTTCTTTGAATAGGGTTTTTGTAAGGAGAATGAAGAAGAAGAGTCATTTTCTCAAAATTCCAATTGCCTATTGACACGTTTAAACAATAAGTAAAAAATAGAGTACAATAAATGGAAATTATAGCTATATTGACCCAAACAACTCATCAAAAATTTAAGATCATTGTTTTGGGAAAAGGACCAACACCATCATGAATGCATGCCAATTTCTCAAAAAAAAAAAAAAAAAAAAATTTATAACAAATTTTTTTTTTTTTTTTTTTTAAATTTTTTTTATATTTTCTTTATTTTTAAAAATTTTAAATTTTTTTTTGTGGCTTTCTTTTATAAAAAACAAAATGTTAAAAAAAAAAAAAAAAAAACGTTTAGCATCAATTGATTGTGTCACGTGGTGGGTAATAGAGAGCTAAATGTAGTCTAATTAGCACTCAAATTTTGCTCTTAAAAACATGCTTAATAAAGACCATATTTTTTTCGCCTCTAATTGTTTTACATGATGATGCTAAAGTGGTTATGATCAAAGAACATACAAAAAGAGTAAAAAGGCAATATCATTTTAACTTCAAACTTGAAAGATCTATGTTTGGCTTTTTGGGTCAACCATCAACATGTCTTTTAACCTTTTTTTTTTTTTTTTTTTTAAATTTTTTTTTAGGACTTGCATCTCATGCACTTTGGGAGAGAGAATGGTATTGTGTGGCATAAAATAAAAGTTTGATGAAGCATCATTTCAACTACATTCATGATTGTTTTATATATACACATATGATGATCACATATGTTGTTATAAACTATGTGTATAGTTAGGAAAAAGCTTTAACAATACTCATTATCATTGTTTAAGTTGATAGAAGAAGGAAGCCCCTCTTGCAAGCATGAGACAGGGGGAATTGTAAGTGTTTGAAGATCTCCATAAGCATTCCAACAAAAAGGGTCCAATACTATATCTCCCTCAGCGGGAAGTAGTTCGATCTCTGATAGCGTTAGATTAGTACACGGGACAGAATCACTGCAAGCGAAGTGCATAGGCGGGCTCCTAATGTCGTATGTTCCTTTGATGTTTGTGTATTGAATGTCTGATACTGAGACAGCTGAAGTTTGGTTCGTGCAACCTTTGCTTAGACAGTAAAATTGGTCTATAATGATGGGATTCCTGACATTGTCCATGTGAATATTGCTAAATGTTATTCCTCTTACTGCTCCATATCCACCTTGCCATGTCTTGATTCTAACTCCATTGTCTGAGTCTTTGATCAGTGAATCCCTAACCGTGATGTTTGTAACGCAAGCTCTTGAGTTGCGTACGCCGAGACTTCCGATACTAGACCGAAAGAGATAGAAAAAAGGTTGTAATGTCTCAACTAGTTGAACTAATAATCAAGTTGACAATATATGACGATTATGTTTTTAAAACAACTAAATTAAACAATACCTGATTCCATGACTTGGTCCACAAGTGATGTTTCTGATATCTAAATCATATGAACCAGACCCAATTGATACACAATCATCGCCTACACATAAAGATAAATAGTCAAAATTTAAAATTTATTCCCTTAAACAAAGTGATTGGGCTAGTTTTTTTATTTTTTTATTTTATTTTTATTTTTGGTTCATCTTACTTACCATTGTAAATGACTGAATTATATATCTCGACGCCATTTGTGTTCTCGATGTGGATACCGTCTGTATTTGGACTAAGACCAGGTGATTTTATGTGAATTGAGTTGATATGAACATTCTTGCAACCGTCGAATCTGAAGTGGAACTGAGGGCTATCTGTGATTTTAAGTCCTTCGACAGACAAATTGGAGCTCATGAAGAACCTTATGGCCTAAAATAATAAGAATGTGATGCATAAGTAATTTTTTCTTATGTATTAGCAAAAAATAATTATATGATTGGGTATACGAACTTACAATTGGGCTATCACACGGTCCTGGTAATGTAGTTCCATTTGGTCCCTAAAGTTAAAGGAAAAAATCTCGTGTTGGAAGTTGTAATAGCAATGAAAATTGGACGCATTTGCATAAACATGGAAGAAGATTGAATACCTTGTGTGGTTTGCAAGGAAGATCCCACCATTTTTGACCTCTCCCATCAATCACGCCTCCTCCCTCTAAGGACATTCCATCAATCCTATAAAAGACCAACCATTGACGACGGCTAGCATTCTTTGGCCATGCATCGGGGCCATCCGGTGGCATCAACGTGCCGTCAACTCGTAACATGAGATGACCATAGCAAGGGCCAGTGAAGATTGTTGACTGAATCATAAATGAGAAGCCATAGGGGACGAGCATGATCGCCGAGTCGTCACTTTGGCACGCCGTGTCCCAAGCCATCTTGAATGCCTCCGTGTCGTCTACAACGCCATCCCCAATAGCACCAAAAGCTCTCACATCGAAAATATTCATCTCGTTAATGTAATCCCCATCGTCCGGTGAATCAGAAGGAGAAGGAGAAGCAGAAGGCGGGTGAGAAATGTAGCTATGTTTATGGTGGTGATAGTGTTTTTGTTTGGCGTGATGATGCCATCTAGCTTGAGAAGAAGAAGAAAGAAGACAATAAATAAAAGAGAACCAAATTGCAAATGACAACACAAAACTAGACATTTCTTTGATTCTTCCTAAAACCCAAGAGGTTGTTTTGATATGGAATGAACACAAAACAAGAAAGGTTGAATCTTTGTTTATATAATGAGAGAGAGAGAGAGAGAAAATAAAAATAATACAAAAAAAAACAACAGAAAAAAAAAAAAACAAAAGTTTAAGTGAAAGTAGAAGGTGAAAGAATCAAAGGTTTGATATGCAAAATTATTACTTTTGGGATTGATTATTTTAGGAGTGGAACCGACCAAATTCATGTAGGCATTGACCTTTAATAGAGAAAATGGAGAATGCAATTGAGTGTTTGAGAAAAAAAGAAAGAAGAAAAAGGCTGAAAGGTATCAGTAGAAAATCAATATCCCACTGGGATTGGAGATAAGCCTCCCATGTTCTTCCCATAACCATGCCTCAGTTTGGTCCCAAATCTGGTTTCAATAATCTGACAAATTTTCTATATTTTAAAAAATAGGGCAGAAAGTAAATAAAGAAACCCTAAAGTTCCTTTTTTTTTTTTCAATTAATTTTATATATTCCTTACTTTGTAAGATTTAACACTTTCTTTGTGGGTCTGCCTATTTATGAGGTCATTAGTGTTCAAAAAAGCCAAAATCATTGTCAATTATAAGATGATTATTGTAACATGTTTCACTGCTTTTGAGATAAATTTGGAAAAAGAGATCAAGAAACTTAATAATAATATACACTTGCAATGAGTGTGTTTTGTGTAATTAAGTTAACATCATGTAATTTCTTACCCAAATGAAATGGAAAATCATCATTTTCTTTAGTGAAAGTAAAAATCAAATTAGATCATTGAAGAAATATCAAAAACACGAAAATTAAAACACCATAATTTGATTTTTTGTTTCTTGTTCTTAAAAATTAAGCTTATAATTTTTTTTTAACAAGATATGAAATTTTATTGACCAATTTAATTAACAGTAGTGGAGGAAATTACATCATTGTCACAAAAGAGTTTGGGTTTTTCCTTCCTTAAAATAGTTGGGGTTTCAAATCTTTCACCTTTAGGATGAAAGATTATGTCAATCAAACTTAGGCTACCACTTCAATCTATTAGTTTCTATATGTAAACGTCTATATTTTAGGAGTGTGTTTTCAAAACTAAAGCTAAATTTCGAAAACTAAAAAAAAATAGTTTTCATTTTTGGAAACTACCTAAGAATTTATATATACATATAAGGAAATATATATGAAAATCACATATAAATAAATAATTGTGAAAACAAGTAAAATTTTTAGAAACTAAATAGTTACGCAACAAGATTATAATCATGAAAAAAAAAAAAAAAAAACCATAGGGTTGAGAAGAAACTTCCTTCATATATGGATGTAAGGTATTAAAAAGGTAAACCCTAATTTAAACTCCTATTGACTTTGGTATAGTTGAAGCCACACATTTATAATCCCTTTGTAACAATTAGAGTTTTTAAAGGGTCATAAATATGGGAGGGGTTATTGGGAAAATGGAGATAGTAATATTATTTTAAGAAACCAAAAGAGAAAGAGGATATGCCTTGAAGTGCTTTTTGAGTTCAAAAGTCCATCTGCTATATATATACTCAAAATGCTGGTTGTTTTTGTGGTCTTACTGGAGAGTTTGAATCAAAAGCTGTTTTTAACTAAACAACAACACTTTTTTCTATCAGCTTTAGGGTTAAAAAAGTGAGGAATTCAAGGTTTTATTAATTGGTGGTGCAAACAGTTTTTTGATACTTGTAAATACTAGAATGTATTGTAATATAGACAACTACAAGTGGGAGAGTGACTGAAAGGCCTGCTTTCAAAAGCAAAAGAAATGAAAACCCATATAAGAGAATTTTTTTTTTTAATTGTTTAATCAAGGAATTCATCCAAACAAGACCACTTTTTTTTTTTTTTCATTTTTAGAAAAAAAAATATCAATTTTGACCATAAATTTAGCAAGTTGTATTAATTTAAACTCTACCTTTTCAATTTTATCTTATTAAATCCTAAATTTAAATAAGCATCACAATTTTTACTTTCAATTCAATTTTTGTTATTGCACCTACTAAAGTTTAAAAAACTTTATATAAACTAATTAATTTTAATAAAATAAAATTTTACACAAAAGTAATTTGACCCATACACAAATACTACCATTAATGTCACATCTTCTCTAAAATTTTATTAATTTTATATGTAAATTCGTTATGAGATTATTTTTTTAACAATATCATTATTGGAGTGAGGGTTTGTTATAATTAAGGTTACAATTTCAACACTTTTTAAAGTTTAAACTAAGATTATTATAACAATTATCTAAGCATGGGAAGACCCCAACTTGATAAGTTTAGAGTTAAAATTAATCTTTTTAGCTATTTGTTATTAGCTAGTTTTTTTTTTTTTTTTTTTTTTTTTTTTTTTTAAAGTTAAATTGTAAATTTAGTTCTTATGGTTTGGAAAAAGTTGTTGTTTAATCCATATAGTTTGACAAAATCCTAAAAAATAGTCTTTAAAGTAGGGATTAAATTCTAACTTTTTCTCTAAACTATAAGGACCAAATTCTAATTTTTAAATCATCAAGACTAAATTCTAACATTTTCTTTTTCAAACCATCAAGACTAAATTTGTAATTTAACCTAAAAATAACTATCAACAATTTTTTTTTTTTTTGGTTTGTGGAAAACATGGTCTGTGAGAGTGGTACCAAAACAAGATGACAAAGGGCAGTGGAGGTTTGGTGGTGGCTTGGCTTCTCTCCATCTCTCCAATGTAAACTTTCAAAAAGAAAAAAAAGAGTCTAAATTATGTTAACACACTACCTCACATGGCTCTAACACACAATAACACAAAAAAGCTATTTCAACTTTTTAAAAGAGCCTCAAATTTTATTCAATTTGTCTCCCTCTTTATGTTGGATTTGCATTCTCATACATGTAATAATTGTCTAATATTTTCATTAAGGTAAGCGATCCAAATTATATATTTCAAAATAAAAATATTTTTTCTTCTACAGAATCCTATTGGCCGAAGTCCTAAATAATTATTCCTTCGAAATTTAAACTATTTAGTTCAGTGTTTTTGGGATTTTCAAAAACCAAAAAAATATTTGAAGAATCTTGAAAATTGATTTTAATTAATTAATGACTTACTCTCACGAACACTTTATATGCACTTTTAAATAATTTATGCAATGAGATCGGAAATGAAAAATAGTTTAAACAAAATACTTTAAAATGAGTGTATGTATACATAATTATGTCACTAATCAAAATAAGATTTAAACTTAATACATGTCTTATCATCACTAATTCAGTCACCACGTGATGAGTCTTATAATGTACGACACATAATCTACTCATAAAGCTATAGAACTTGCAAATCATTCCTCAAACCCTATTATATAAATCTAGGTTGTTTTGACAATTACAAGAATACCTTTTGCCATGGTATGTATATATATATATATATATGGGATTTGGCAGAAGAATATAAAAAGAATAGGAGTGTTTAAAGAAGATTCCCAAAGAATAAAAAGTGGGATATTTTTCAAAAGTGCAGTTTGGGGGAAAAGTATGTAATTTTGCAAAGAGGAAGACAAATTTTGGGGTAGGAAATGCCAAATTGCCAATGGTTTTATTGTTTTGTTGAGCAAATGAGCATTTTATTACTTCTTTTGCTTCCCATCATCCATCAAAACCCAAAAATTGCCAATTTTGACTAAGAGAATATATCATCAAATTTTACACACAAAAAAAAGAAAAAAAAGAAAAAACCCTTTGTTTGTATTTTATTTATTATAATAAATAATTATTATTTTTTGGTGTTGAAAAGGGAAAAAATCCCACGCCTTAGTCCACTACTCATCCAATTTGAAAGTGGTGGGCATATATATTAAAATGGAGCCCTAGAAGCCTAATACATTCTCATTCTCAATCCCACGCCTTCATCTTTTTCCTTCAACTTGGAATTTTGATTCTGCCCATTTCTCTCATTTTTCTATCATGCTTATGTAAAACTACTCCATATTTATGTAGTCTCTATGTTCCTGTTATTAACGTTTAGGTTGATGTGTTATTGATCCAATTGGTTGATATTGTTGACTAAATATTGATATGACATGTATGCAAAATAAACTTTAGTTAGATTGGTGTGGTTTAATTGATAATTGAATTAAAATGATTGGCTATAGCAAATGTAGGGTGTGTTTGGGCTAAGGAGTTTGAAGAGTAGGAGTTGTGAACTTCACTCCTTGTTTGACTCAATAAATTTGTGGGTCGCACCATTAAGGAGTGTTAATTTTATATTTTATTAATTCCTTGCACTCTTAGTCCTAAGAGTTCATAACCCTCGAGATTTTCCGAAATTTTCATACTGCCCATTAGTTTCCTCATTTTTCTAACATCTTATGTTTTCTCCATGTTTCTTAACAGCAAAATCTAAATGGTAGCATAATATTCCAAAATTTAAGCATAATTTAAAAGTTTGGTTTCTTTTGGACTAAATGTATGCTACATTCAAGGTTAAGAAACTAAAATTTCATTTTTTTTGGAATGATGTATGAAAGATTTATTTGAAATTTATGCAATTAGGAAGATTTAACTTTTGACTTCTTAGTCGAAAGTGTACGTCTACACCAGTTGAGTTATACTTATACTTGAGTTAACATATGTATTTATAAACTATAAGTGTATTAAAAATATGGAATGAATTCGAACTTTCAATCATGAAATGTTAATGATGCCTTAACCGAAAAGTTAAGCTAAGGGTTAACCACAAGTTTTTTTTTTTTTTTTTTAAATCAATTTTATATAAAAACTTTTTAAAATGTAAATTTCATTTAATGTGTTGGCTTACTTTTCTAATCTAATTTCTTTGCGTTTAAGTTTGAGGATAAAACATGTGAGAGTAAGGATTCGAACATCTAACCTTTGGATCATCGCACAATATTTCAATTACGTCCAATTTTGGAATATTATTAACAATTACCACGTGTTCTATTGTTATTATATTTAAATTGATTTTTGATTTTTTGTTTTTGTAACATTTTATTTTTTTTTCAGCAATGATATTTTAGTTTAATTATGTTAAATTGACATCCATGTTGTGGTTATGTATTGCGTAAAGTTGATGTTTTGGGCGTAGATTGCGAGCTGGTTACTTAACAGAGAGTGCTGGGCTTAAGGAGTCCGATTTTCTTGGCCCAAATTTTGTAGGCCCAAAGTGGAATAGTAAAGCCATACATAATTATCACCACTTACACTTAGGCTATATTAATATACTCCCATTCATGTTATATAAGGGTCATAGGTTCCTTTTGGTAACAATCTTTAATCAAATTTCTAAAAAAAAAAAAAAAAAAAATTTTAAAGTTGGCTTGGTATTTTAAAAATGATAAAAATAGTAAATTAGAAGTAAAATAAGTGTTTATAGGTTTAATTTTTTTTATATAAAAAAATCATGTAATTACCAAATTGAGCCTACCTTTTTTTGTTTTCAAACATATAAATCATTCATAGAAGTTGTCATGGGTAGATTTATCGAGGTAGGCCAAGATCGAGAGTTTAGAGATATAGGAGCTCTATGGATAGATGGAGCTAAAAGAACCCATAAGGGAGCTTAGAGTAAGCTCAGAGGATGCATGAGGGCGCCAAAGTAAGCTCAGAGAACCAATGAAATGGCCTAGAGTAAACTCTGGGGAACCAATGAGGAGCCTAGAGGGGGCCTAGAGGACCCATGAAGGAGCTTAGAGAGAGGTTAGAGAATCCATGAGAGTGCCTAAAGTGAGCTCAAACCCTAAGAAGACTCATGATTAGGGGGGGCATAGAGTGAGCTCTAAGGACACACGAGGAGCTTAGAGTTAGCTCAAAAGATCCCTTGGAGACCCTAGTAGAAGCCTAGTTGTTATAGTACAAAGTCATAATGGACAATCCATGAAAGAGTTAATATGGGTAGAATAGACGTTGGCAACCATTTTGGGTGGTGGAGCTTTAAGACTCAAAGTATAATGGCTTTGCAATTTCATAGATTAATGAGTTGTCATATGAGACTAGAATCTAGATATCCATTATATAATACCAAATTCTATATAAGCCATTGGAATCACTCGTCAAAGATACCCAAATATACTCCATACAACTTTGCTTCCAATATATTCATCTCAACTCTTTATTAACTCTAGTGTCGGAGTGTCAGTGGCTAGACATCGCACCAGTGTTTAGTTTCTTCATTTTACAAGACACTTGAACTATTTTTTCCTAAATTAAAATTTTATGGTTGATCTAGGTTTTTGGTATTAATAAAAGTGATGTTTATATGCTTAATTTTCAAAAACAAAAAACGTAAAACCAAATGGATATAAAACATTGATATATTTTAGATTTTTAAGATTAGAGAAAATGGAAAATTAAACGTTTAAAATGCTTGGAAATTATTGTCAATTGACAGTCATAACACAAAGGTTCCACGGAAAATCAAGAATTTGATTCTTCATGGTCAACGATTTAATCTTTTGTAAGCAAAGAATTAAATTCCAATTTTTAAAAAGTTCAACTTTGATCTTATTCAGAATATTCTCAATTTCAATTTATTTTTTTACTAGTCTTCAATTTTGGGTTTGTTTGCCATATGCTTCTAAAATATGTGCTTTTAGTGAAAAACTCGCCAATATCATAAATACTTTTCTTTTTCATTTATTGATTAATCAATAAATATGTGCTTTTATGTATGGATTAATACATATTTAATGTGTATTCATTAAATTTTTTTTTATTGCTCTTAAATTTTGGAGTTGTATCATTAAAATTTTGAATTAATAATTATCTTAAATTAAATCTTGAACTTTCATGAACATATGATTTATATCTTCTATCATGTCTTTACTAAGTGAACACAATATTAGACTTATAATCTTATCAATTAAAGCCCTAAACTTTCATATAGCTAATCAATTAAGACTCTCAGTGACGATTTCATTTAAAAATCGTCCATGCACAATCCTAAATGTCCATTTTGTTAATTTAACATGTGAAGAAGTCTACACATATTGTAGGAGTTGATATATGAACGATTTTCAAAATCAATCTTAATAAAGTGTCTAATTAAATTGTACCACTTATAATAATCTAGAAATTTAATTGAAATTGTTAGTCTCTTGTGAAAATTGATACACTTATAAGAATCCAAGAATAAATTTAGGAGTATAAATTGATTATATATACATATATGAGCTCTTTTCAAATATAGCAAAAGAAACCAAAATATTTACAAATATAACAAAATTTCACTATCTATTTGCGGTAGACTACTATCTGTGCCATGATAGACACGAGTATTAGTTTATTGTTACCTATCTCGATCGATTGCAGATAAACCAAGTATTTTACTATTAGTTATAAATATTTTCAACAATTTTGTTATTTAAAATAATTTCGTTATATATATTGAACTACTCCTTAATCAATTTACTCCATTTAGCAATACACAAAACAAATATTTTTCTCCTATATCACTTGAAAGTGCTTTCAACATAAGCACTTTTAGTTAGGCGCAATAAAATTCTCAATTATAACTTTAAAAAAATATATTTTAACATGGTATGCTAAACAAAATCGATTGTTATACACTCTTCTTTGTTATTTTAATTAAAAAGCTATTTTAGTCAATACAACTTATATATTCGAACTCTATAGTTTATATATTTCAATTGAATTATTCTTCTTATTGTTTCAAATTTTCAATTTCATTGCGTATAAAAGATGTATGAATATTTCATTAAATTGGTTGGAGAGAATCCTTTTCCCAACACTCCACCATGAAGAAATCTCTGTCACCAACCCCATCAAATCACTTTGAAACACGTGTCAGATTCTTTCTTCCATCAGTATTTCACCCATTATTGCAATACTCCAATGTTTCAATAATAAATTTTATTCATTTCATCCATTATTTGTTACTTTGTTTCTTCTTTATTACTGGAACAATAGAATGACACGTTTTTAATCTGTGTGAAGAATATCATTAGTACTATCATTTCCATTTTAAAAAATAAGATAAGGTCAGGTCCACCAAATGAAGTAAAATATTAATCACATGACTAAATGTTAAATGTATATATATGTACTATATAATATCAATTAAGTACTACATTCTTTACTTTCATTTATTTTAATCTCCTTCTTAAATTTTATTTAATCAACATGATTAATCATAAATATCTTAAGACGACTACCCATTTATGATAATATAGTTTTATCATTTATGTACCTAAAACTCTGGTTTTTGTTAATTTAGGTGGCTTCCTTTTCTTGTTTGTTGGTTTTGTTCTGATCTACTTGGGATATGAGTTTTTGTCTTTCTTTATTTTACTTTTCTCTTTTCTTAATGGTGTATCTATGCCTATTTTATCTACATTTTAATTTATAACTTGTTTTAAAATAATTTTTCAAATTACATAAACTTTATCTATTATGTAATTATTTTAAATATCAAAATTACTAGAAATATTTTCAAATGTAACAAATTATTTATTTATATTACTTTTTGCCGTTTTACTATATTTATAAATAAAATAACTTATTGTGTTATTTAGAAAAATAAAGGTGTTTTATACTAATTTAATCAAGCTTTCAATAAGTAGAGGAGAATATAGAAAGTTAGTGGAAAGAGAAGGAGATATTTTTTATAAATATATATAGTTGTCATATTTTAGTAATTTAAGTACTAATTGTGCGAGGAAAAAAATATTTTCAGCATTAATTAAAATTTAAGGCAAAAAAAATCATAATTTAGAAAAAGTAACAGTTGAGATTTATAATGCCAACATGTTAATTAAAGCAACAATATGGAAGTATAAGAGCTTCTCAAACATTCGAATTCTTATCTCCTTAATAATGTGACTTCATTAAGAATAAATATTTATAGTCTCGATAGAATAACATATTTTTTTTAAAATTGTTTATATATATATATATATATATATATATATAAAAGTTTTGATGTGGACAGAAATGCAGTAAAAGGTGCCACGTGTTTGATGGAAATACAACACGTCTTTGCTTTACTCCACGCTTGTCTAGAAAAAAGATCTCACTCACAATATATATATATATTTTTGTTGGTTTGTATTTATCAAAAATATCAATTTCTTTTTTATTTTTTCTTTTTCATTTTTCGTTTTCACTCCAAAAAGCTAAAAAAAATAAGATAAAATTGTGTTTTATTATGGTCAATTACTTAAAATAGAATTACATCATAAAGGAGTAATGTATCACGTATTTAAGTTCAAGATTTTTATAGTGAATATACCAACTTAATTATGATTTAAACCTTCATCACTTCCTATGCTCTACTAAACCACAAAGTCACTTTTTAGTAACAGACTAGTCAAGAATGTCGACCAACCCTCTACCTCATACTTAGATTTTATTTATTTATTTGGTGGGATATGGTGAAAATAGAGGAAGAAAAAGTAATTTATGAGAATAAAATTGGAAGTTTCTATTGTTATCTTAAATATTTGGAGGAGATATTAGAAATTTTCTCTTTTAAATGACATTTTCCCTCTCCCAAATTTCCATTAACTATTACTTTCTGCAAATTATTCATCAACCAATTTTAACAATCGTTTAATTGAGAGGGACTCAAATTGAAATGATGGTTAATGATGAGATAGAAGTAAATTATAGAAGCATAATCCATAATTTAGAAATGTAAACCCATATATTTTGCAATTTATTGACTAAACACAAAATCCTTAGATTGGTTATATATGACATTTTGACATTTTTGCAAAATGTATAATATAAAAAAAAAAAATACGAATTGGGGCTTTTAGTATTATGATTCAAAAATTTTGGTAAAAGTTTAAACTTGCAACTTTGGAGAAAAAAAAATAGTATTGTTAGGTTATTTTGAATAGAAGTATATAATCGACATAAAATAGAGACAAAAGCAACCAAGTCAAAAAAAAAACCAATTTAGGCTGAATATAGCACTCTAGGCCCATTCTAGGCCTATGGGAGAGAGTTAGATTGGGTCAAGGCCCAAATTAACTTCTTGATTTCGGCTTGGGAGCCGAACAAAAATAGTTAATAGAGCATGTCTCACACATGCCTCAATCATAGCCAAAAGTAAAATAGGGCACACTTCCTCGACTTAGCTAGACGAAGATATATCCTACAACAACTATGAAACCATATCGAGATAACTTAAGTCAGCCATTCCTAGAAGTATATATCATTATAACCACATAAAAAGTAAATCCTCACCCACAAATCCTAAAATTTTCACTCTTTAACTTAATCGTCGAAATGTGCGATAAGCATCACACTGGCATATAAATTTCCTTTTGTTTTGTATGCATATTTTTCTCCCTCTAAACAAATTTATTGTTGATTTATGTATATAAAAGTTAGACTTTTTTCGATTCAAATTTTGATATCAACAAGTAATATCTTAGGTAACTGAAATAGGTTTAGTTTGATCTTGACACTAAATTTAAATTCGATGTGTGGTGAATTAAAAGATAAAAGTTAAAAAGAAAATAAGTAAAAGAGTGCACATAGTGCAAATTGATCTCATCATTTTGGATAAACATGACATAAAATCAATTCACTTTGAATATTATAATATATTTTAAATTGTGAAAAGGCAGAGTGTAACAAAGATATATATCAATTGATTTCATTAAGGTAAAAAAGAGAAAAAATGAATAAAAGGGAAAGTAAATGATTAAGTCATATTAGGATGTTAATTGTAATATAATGTATTTAATTAGTGGGTTGCCGAATTAGACCACTAAAACTAAACCTATCAGCTACTTGTCCTTTTGGAAGGAAACCCAATTTCCAAAAGGACCTTTTTCAAATTGTTTACTCTTGTTGCTAAACACCTCATTTTTCTTGTAAGCTTTATTTTAGGTTTCTATTTCTTAAATGGTAACTTTTTTTTTTTTTTTTTCTTTTTTTTTTTTTTTTCTAAATGTGAATTTTTTTTTTCTTGTCACGAACTAATAATTGTAGCAAGTTAATTCTGATATCAATTTACATCTTCCCCTTGATTTTACTCAACCAATATTATTTGAAACTTTTAAATATCTATAAGTCAATCAATTTAGACCTTTCATTATAATTACCTTTGAAAATTAATGAAAATCATCCATGCATTAATTTTCATTCTTGAGTAGACTTCTTCAAATGCCAATTGTACAAAATGGATGATTAGGGTAAATGCATAAAGGATTCTAGAATAAAATTCTAACTAGGAGTCTAAGCTTAGGGGTTTAATTAATATAACTATATTTTCCATGTGAGTTTTTTTTTTTTTTTTTTGAACAGAACTTAATGGAGAGTTTAAATTGATACACTTACAAAAGATCAAGGTTTTAATTGATACAATTATTAGTTAAAGATTTAAATTTCACACATCTAAAATTTGAGATGTAAGTTGATATATATATATATATATATATATATATATATATATATATTTACTTTCTATATCATTAGTACAATGATTTTATGGCTTTTCAAAAAAAAAAAAAGTCTACTCTATTATCATATTTTATAAGTTAAAATATGTTGATGATTTTAATTTTTTTTTTTTTAAACTTGAACCAAGCTTAAATTAGTACACTATTTTCATTTTTTTTTTTTAAATTACGAGCTAGAATTGCTATTAAGTTAGGTCAAATCACTATATATGTGACTACCCAAAATTGTAGCATATAGTATAATTGATTTATCTTTCAATTTATTTTTATTGTTTCGTTGGAGGGGGAGTGGCAATGCTAAAAATAATGAAAGAAAAGAGATAATCGTTGTAGGTTGCTAGAGTGTAATGTTTTGATGTAGTTTAACGTAGGAGTATGTTATCAAATGTATTTTCAGTTACAATTTATTCATCTTCTTTTTAAAGCATGTGTTGTTGAGTAGCTGTGATATGATTGTGCTGTCCTATGGATAGATTAACGTTGCAAATAAGTAAGTAAATAGTATAACAACATGTGATCTCATTTTATCAATCATACTAATTAGCAGGCTCAAATAATGAGATTACCTAATTTTGTACTCAATGACCCTTTTAGTCTCACTTAGTTAAACTACAACCACAAAAAATCAAATGATTTCACACTTATTAGTTGGATTTAATCTATTATTTTGTGACACTTTAATGGATTATTAATTAATACTCTCAACCACAACCTACTCAAGTTAAGTCAAGTGACTTTTCATCTTACCTAGTTCGAGTATGACTCATATACATGTATTCCTAGAGTTGGACCAGCAAATCCTAATTTGTACAACCTATAATTGGTGCATGTTGGCAAGTATAATACCATGCTTTGTAACTTTCCATAGTCTTATCATGTCCATTAACTCCTACACCTCCTTTATTTTATTTTATGTTAAAGACATTTTATCTTTTGGCTTAAACTTTCCTATTGTATTCAATAAAAAAAAATATATATGGATAATCATGTATAAATTTAATACCCAAACTAGATATATATATAAAAAATAATTGGTAGATGTCGAAATAACTCGATAAAAAATAAATGTAGTTTAAATAAATATATATTTCTTTTTATGTAATCGAAGTTCAAATTTTCATAATCAGACTTTTTAATTAAAAAAAAAAAAGTCAAAATAACTGAATAAAAGTGTATGAAAGACGACCAAAATAAAAATAGACGCATTTACAAAAGAAAAAAAAGGGGAAATTATAAAAATTATTGTTAAAGATTCAGTGAACTCTCCGGCCAAATATAGGATTTATTCTTACAGAAGTTAAATTGATAGTAATTTCTTATGATTTAATTGCTCAATAATAATGGATACACTGTTTCAAAAATTGGACTAAAGGTACAGTACAATAAGAAACCAATGTCTTCGTGACACGTGGCAATAATCCCACAATTTTATTGGAACCGCGTCTGAAGCCATCCAATCGTCGGCCAACTTTGACACGTAATTCCACCACACTCCTTAAATAATTGCTTATGTGATCTTAATCTATATTGATTTTCTCTTATAAAAAGACCTCATTTTTTGTAACATATCTTCTAACTTCTAAGACTAATTATATCCATACATTTTTATTTCAATTTACAGATTCTTTATCACATTTTTTCCTTTTCCTGCTTTATAACCATATTTTTTAAAAACAAATATTTATTAAATATGACATCCTAAATTTTTAATTTTGTGTTTAATAAATCTTTGACTCATTTAACATTTAGAAAAAGAAAAAAAAAAACATCATAAATATATTGTATAAAAAATTGAAAGTATAAACTTTACAGTCCTATTAAACACAAAATTAACTTATAATTTCACATAACTTTATTTTTTCAATCTCCTTCTTCACTTCATTCTATCTTTAGCTTATCCTCTTTTCTCTAACCCATCTCAATTTCTCTAACTTGTGAAATACTCTATAACAACTTAAACCCTATATTTCTCCAAATAATATAAATAATAATAATAATATTTTTCACACAATTCCTTAATTTATATCAATATATTCCCTTCCCTTCCACATCTCAAATTCCTACCCTCACTTCTCAATAATTTAATGGTATGAACAAACAACCAACAAACTTTTTTTAAAAAACAAAAACAAATCATAAAATAGCTTAATTTCCACGTCTGTAAGGGTCGAAAAAAAAAAAAAAAAAAAGAGAGAGAAGCTTCTATTAAGTCGCTAGAAAAGTCTACAGCTACTAGACCCATGATCCTACGTCACTCCAACCCAATAACTTGCTCCCCTTCAAATAAAAAGAAAAAATAAAAAAATAAAAAAAAATAGAAAAAGACCCCAAAAAAAGTCAACGCAGTTCAAAGGAAGGCTATTTCGGTAATTTCAGCAACATTAAAAAAGAAGGAAAAAAAACCTGCCACGCGTCGACGTGAAAACGTTAACGTGTGTTCGCGGACAAGTCCCGATAACGGCGTTACGTGCTCCGTCTCCTTCCACGAATTCACTCTCACCCGCGGCGGCTCCACTATATATTCTTCTTCATCGCCGACTTGATCAGAAATTTTTCTGATCAACATTCTAAATTTCCTGAACAAAGAAAGAAAAAACGTTTCCAAACCCAATCGCAATTGCAATTCCAATTCAAATTCCGACTTGCCCTTCTTCTGATTATAACGATTTTGATCTCTCTGTTGAAGAATCTGATTCTTTGGTAAATGTAAAAATGGTGGCTGAAGCTGAGGTTGTTGTTTGTTCGAAGAGCCTCCCGGTTTTGGAGGTCCCGTATTTCGGTAAAGAGACTCATCTCGTGGATGAAATTGAGTCCATCGATGGTGGGATTTCGATTGATCCGACTCTCAATCGTGTTCGTGCTTCCGAATCTGTTTGTTCCAGTTCTCAATCGGTATGTTCTTCTTCTTCTTCTTCTTATGGGCTTTTGTTCTTCTGAAATTCAGCCTTTGATTTAGGGTAAGAAACAGTGATCGTTATGAACTTGTTACTGTAGTGATCGGGTTCGATTTAGGGAATTTTGGGGTTTAGTCTCTTGGAAGGATGATTTTGAGTTCTTTTGTTGTGTGCGTCTGAGTTTTATGATATTTCTTTCTTCAGGATATTAAACCCATGCAGAAAATTCCAGATTCCGACGTCGATACGGAGAATGGAAGGGAATTTCCGAGCCTCCGGTCGGGGAGCTTTGCTGATATTGGCCCTAGGAGATACATGGAAGATGAACATATAAGGATAGATGATTTGTCTTCACATTTAGGATCGCTCTTTAAGTTTCCCAAGCCAAGTGCTTTCTATGGGGTGAGATTCTGAGTCCTTTGTTTTTGAGTTGTCTTCTTTGTATAGTATGGTGGATGATTGTTGTTGTGATCTGAGTGGGAGTTTGATCTGTTGAATTTGTTGATCAGGTATTCGATGGACATGGAGGTCCTGAAGCAGCAGCTTATATCAGAAAGAATGTTCTTAGACTCTTTTTTGAGGATGTTAGTTTTCCTCAAATTCCAGATATTGGTGAAGTCTTGCCGGAGGAGATAGAAAATTGTCTCCGAAAAGCATTTCTTCTAGCTGATCGAGCTCTGGCTGATGATTCCAGTGTCAGTAGTTCATCCGGGACGACGGCCCTGACAGCTCTTGTGCTTGGAAGGTATGTTCCTTCCTCCCAAATGTAATGATCCTTGATTGATAGCAATCTCGATCTTTATAGTCTGCTGTTACTGGTTCCCATTAACCTATCAATTCAAATCCGTAGCGTTGTTCGTCATTTTCACTTTGTTTAACGTTGTTGAATGCCACTCCATTGTCATAGGGCTAATTGTGTGTTACTGTTCTTCAGGCATTTAATGGTGGCGAATGCTGGAGATTGCCGAGCTGTTCTCAGCCGGAATGGGGAGGCAGTAGATATGTCTCAAGACCACCGGCCAGTTTATTCTCCAGAGAAGCAACGGGTAGAAGAGTTGGGTGGCTTTGTTGATGGTGGCTATCTCAACGGCGTTTTATCGGTTTCCAGGGCATTGGGGGATTGGGACATGAAGCTCCCTGATGGTTCTCCTTCGCCTCTCATTGCAGAACCAGAATGCAGGCAGGTGGTGCTTACAGAAGAGGATGAGTTCTTGATCATAGCCTGTGATGGGATTTGGGACGTGATGTCGAGCCAACAAGCAGTCAATGTAGTTCGACAGGGGCTTCAACGTCATGATGACCCTGAGCGGTGTGCTCGAGACCTCGTCCTTCAGGCTTTGCGACTAGACTCATTCGACAACCTCACTGTTGTTGTTGTTTGCTTCTCCAGTTTCCATCCTGGCAATTCTCCACGACCACAGCAGCGGAACTTAAGATACTGCAGTCTCTCTGCACAGGCTCTTTGTAGCTTGCAAAGATGGCTGGATAACAGTGGATGCCAATGAGCGTGATTGCTTGCTCTAAAATCTCTCATTTGTAACAACAGATTGAAGAGTTCAGCAACTGCAATCCCATTTGTTTTGATGTAAATAATTTTCTGATAACAACTCTTCATCAGATTGCAGATTATGAACATATATCAATAAATCAGCTGGGCTCAGCATATTTTTGTAAAGAAGATGAAATTCTTTAGTAAAAACAGATGATGATTGTGTTCAAGTATTCTGTTCAAGATTTTACATTTGTCAATAGGAGTATTTGGTAAAAATGGTAATGTATGGGGTGATGTATGATACCCATAAAACAGTAATCGAGTCTTCAAGCCGTTTGGTATTTCTTGGCAAACTTGGCAAAGCTTCTAAGACCTCGTTGAAGTAGTCTCTCAAGCAGAGGTTGCAGTGCCTGCATTTGCAAACATCATTCAACTTACTCAAAACACACCACCAACAATTAGAGAATTCAATGAGTGATTACAAGCTATTGATGGAATTGAAGCCAAGGCTGGAATGCTTACAGAGGCCACTGGAGACAAAAGAGGAGGAACTTCATAGGAGACTGTCAACTGAAAACAACCAAAAAGGGAAATCCAGAAATGTTAGAAAACTAGAATAAGAATGTAATAGAGTGAAATGAGATTGTATCCATTATTTTTGAGTGTTCTGAATCATAACTTCCCTATAGAATCATGTATGTTCCAATTTTTTGAACCATAATTTCCGCCTTGGATTTATAATGAACTTTTCCGTCAAAATGTGGCACGTTAAGAAGAAAAAAGGACTACTCTTTTTAACTCGTGGGCAGATTCCCCCAACACACCAGCTTTTATGTTTGATTTCATGGAGAGTCGTCTTCACTTTTGTCTAGTTTTTCTTTTAAGTGCATGCGTTTATAATGCGGTGGACTAAAATGTAAGAATGTCTCCTGTAATTTACTCAAAAAGGAGATAAACATGTTAATAATGGGATGTTGTAAACTTACTTCTACGAGGCAAGATGAGGGGCCCTTTGGGTAAAATCGTACAACACCTCTGCAAATGCAAGATTATTGACCATCAAATGCTCAGAGGTTGACAATACGGCAAGCATATCCAATGGAACGACGTCAAATAAAGAAATCACAAGATATTAAGAATGCTTTTGAACTAAATTGGGAAGGTACCTGTTTGGAAGACCTTCAAGTGACCGCCAATGAATTTTTTGATTTAGGGTCGGCTGCAATATCATCAGATAACATTTTAAGAACAGAAAGAATTACAAGAGCATTCCTAAATATCAAGGGGCAAAGAATATATGGCAGTGATGGATGTCAAATGGCAGGACCAAGGCAGAGAATTGTTTGCCTGCAAGTTTCGAGCAAGCCAAGAGAACTCGATATCTTGACCAAAAGCATTATATTTTAGTGACCACCGTGATAATGTAGGATTATCTTCCAATACCTGTAAAGAGTATTGAACAAGTAGTTAAACATAATACTACAATATTTTCTAATACATGCAAAATGCTCAACTCCAAAATCGAAATGTTTGTGGTAAACAAACATGGAAGTGTGACTTGAGATTCACATCTTGAATTTGCGCATCATATTTCTCCTACTATATAAAGTTAATAGTCTACGTCTAAGCAGCACAACCACTCTCACTCTAGTTTCTATAATGTGTCTATATTAGAAACCTGTTGAAACTTTGACACTTGTAGGGCACGCATTATATATACTTGTTAGCATGGTGTAAAAAGTGAATATGGGTACAACGTCTGTTAGTCACATATCAAACACTTGTTAAACATAGTAAATAGACATAAATAGTAATATGAGCTAAAATTAACAAATTTTGAGAGTAATATACATCACTTGGTTCTTAAACATACAAATGCATAGAAGGCCATATGTTAAAATCCTTGGATATTTTAATAAACATGTCTTTCCATGTTTGATCTTAGACTTTCAAAAAATGACATATCGCCACATCTATGTTATGATATCCGTGCATCACTTAATTGACTTTGTGCTTCTTAGGCCTACAAAATGGCTCGACTTAGGATACAAGAGAAGGCATGGGAAGATTACAAATTATTAACTTTAACCAACAATGAGCATCCACCAAAGTGACTTTCATCGTCATCACTTCTATTTCACAGTATGCTTTCATTCATACCTTGCGGAATCATTATAGAACCCTTACCAAAAGTAACTATTACAAATGATTGAGCGAAAATTGTAAGCTACTAGACTTTTTAGAGGAATGACTCTCTCCCAAAATACCAGCTATTTCTACCCATTGTCCTCACTCTTCCTTCTTCTATCATTTCTCTTATAAACATAGACCTGCCCCTCACTAGTATCCACACAGATAAGAGACTAGCATAACAAAGCTACCCCCTAGGCTCACAAACATTTTTCCTAATTTAAGGCAGCAAAACAAATTGGAGGTTTGCCCCTTTACCATATCGCTAGAATGCATCTTGAACTAAGCATGAAAAATGTTTCCAAGTCAAGCAGTAATGAAGGATATCAGCTAGCAACCTACTTGAGAGTGTATGATATGTATAACTCACCTTCACAGATGAAATGAATGGCATCCATTTGGGAATAGCTTCACGATCTGAGTAGCATTTATAGGCAACCGAAGCAGGTATGTCAACTTCCATCTTAGCCCTGCATTCATCACATTTCCTAATTATAGCAACAAACCTATAACATTCTAAGAAACTCAGAATCCATCCTCCTGGAAGAACTGCACAACCACCAAACCAATCCAGAGAAGAATTGGGAACTTTTAGAAGGGACAACGAAATTGAAATCCAAACAAGCCATAGCAAATAGAGAATCAATAAACAGGTAAGAAACTGAGAATCGATAAAGAAATGGCGTATTTACGTGCAATCCTGCCATTCCATCACAGGGGAGACGAACTTAAGTCGAGGGAAAATGGGGTTTCTGCTGCGGTTCGAAGAACCACGTGGGATCTTGAAGACGAGCTCGGGTAGAGAGAGTGACCTCGAATTGATGCTTCTGCAAGTGGGAATCGCCATGAACAAGATGCCATTTCTCCTTCTGATCGATGGATGAGTGAGATTGAGAGAGTTTGGAGTGGAATTGCAGGCGAGTGCTGCAATTGACATAGTGGGATTTTGGATTAGTGAAGAAGAAAACAGCAAGGGGACACTAAAGAGAGTTGGAGCGGAGATTTGAGTTGCACCAAACTGCAAGAACAGCCCTTTGATAATATTGTGGCTCTGGAAAGAGAGATTTTCGGAGGCTGTTCTTGCACAAACCATAATTAGTTAAATCTTTTGTTCAATAATTGACTTTGGATTTTTTTTATTATTTATTATTTTTAGTTTTGAGTGGATTTGAAAATTTTCTTTTTTAAAAGAAATACCAATAAGCCGGGTCATCTTCCAAAGTAGAACAAGAAGGTTAGCAACAAAATTTGTTACAGCACCCAATAAAAAGTAGACAACAAAATTACACAAATGATTATACTTCACAAAAGAATGCATACCAACCTGAAGTGCAAGAACCAACGAGCCATCAACCACATTTTTCGTTTTTGAGATATCAGATGATTAGCTCATTGAGAGCACAAGTGATATCTGCATAATCAGATTCCATAATTAAGAGCTACAATGAAGCACCTTTAAACTGAAGGAGAGAAGACAAGTCAATTCTGTTAGCCTCACCTTCTGGAGCTTTGATGGGACACCCATAATCAAAACGCTTGCATGCAACGTAGATAGGAGATCTTTTATTACTTCTTGACTTGAAAACATAAAAGTTTTTGTCTTAAGTGTATGACGATCAAATTCCATCAAATTTGCACCTTAAATTTAAATAAGGGTTACAATTTCAACCTTGAACATTTTAAAATGTTGCAATGTTAATCCTCTAACAAGTTTTCACTCAAATATCGTCAAGAAAAGTTTTGTCTTATGTGTATAGCACAATTCATATAATCCTCTAACAAGTTTTCACTCAAATATCGTAAAAAAAAGTTTTGTCTTATGTGTATAACACAATTCGTATAATCCTCTAACAAGTTTTCACTCAAATATCATGAAAATTTTTTTTGTCATATGTGTATAACAATTCATATAACACATCTCCATATAGAAAATTAATTAAAATTTAGAGGAAACTGACATTAGAACGATCAATTTTCTTTTTCTTGATTATAAAAATTGTGAGAATGTAAGATTGAACCTTTGACCTCAAGGGAGCAAGTGGATGCTTTTTTTCTTCTTTTTTTTAGTACAGTAAGGGGTGAGGAGATTTGAACCACAAATTTTGTGGTCCCTAAATCTTAAACTAAGGTCACTTTGACAATTTTGACAAAATTATTCAATAGTTCATCTCTGCGTTTGCCAAGCTTATTTTTAGAAAGACTTCATTTTTTTAACTTAACAAGTTATGAAGATTTGTGGGTTATCTTCTATTAAATTTTGGGGGTGAATTGGTAGAAATGGAATCAAACATAAAATTAAAGTGCAACATTTATTTAAGTTAAGGACCATTTCAATTAAATTTTGGATTTATATTGAATTTTTATTATGCTAATTGAACATGGTTGAACCTCTTGAGATATATATTTTTGACTAATAAGTTAGAGATTCAAATTCTCCTCCGATATTATGGAACACAACAAAAAGAAAAATACTAAATTTCAATTACTTCTCACTAAAATTGAAATGGATACTAAATTAATATAATAGTAAAAACTAAAAGTATATAAAAGTACAATTTCATAAATAAAAAACATATCTTTATCATGAACTAATTTTACATCTATACAACCATCACCAATAAAATTTTTAGGAAAAGAAAATGGGATGGTTGCAAATATAGCAATCAAGTCAAAAGTATTTGCGAATATAACATAGTACAAAATAATTTGTAGATATAACAAAATTTTTAGATTCTGTTTTCAAAGTCAGAGATAAAGTCTATCATTCACAGATCTTGTTATATTTGCAATTTTTTAAAAATGTTACTATACACTTAATTATTATATTTAAAAGTGTTACCCAACGCAATTACTTTTAAAAAAATATATTGTAATTTATACCCATTTAAGTTTGAGACATGTATCAATTAAAACTTGAAACTACTATCTAAAATGATCATAAACTCGACTGACATAACCATGTTTTTTTTTTTTTTTTTAATTGGATCATTGTAATAATACTCTTCATTAATGATTTATAACCATTTTCACTTGATTTTTTTTTACTACAACAATTGTGGGAATAGAGGACCGAACCTCTCACCTTTAGGATAGAAGGTTATGTCAATTATCATTGAATTGAACTCGCTTTGGCATTATTTTCACTAGATTCCATTTTAAATCAAACCAAAATCATCTAATTGACTCCAATTAAAAAAAAAAAAAAAGAAAAAAAGAAAAGACATGTAATTCTTTTTAAATAAGTCGAGAAAATTAGAGGAAGATGAGAAGATGAAAAATCATCTATCCATTTGACTCCAACATTTCTCTCTAATATTACATCAATCATATTTAAACTTTAAAAAGTCTCATAGACGTGTGAAAATTATACATTATCAATTTAAAAACAAAATTCTAACGGAGAGTCCAAATTAATTAACTTATAAAAGCTTAGAATTTTAATTGATACAACTATAAATTTAGAGTTTTAAAATGACACGGCTCTTAGAGTTTTGTGTGTATAAATTGATTTTTACCTAAAATTTTAATACATCATTAAACATGTTATTAAAGAAATTAAATTTGGGTGACCTTGGTCTAAATCCATATCCTACTATCCTAAAAGCACCATTAAATCGCATAAAATTTCTCATTATATATAAGGTCAAAAATATTAAAAGTTAGGTTAATGGTTGAGACTTGAATCACAATTCCCTTTTGTAAAGAAAGAACCTTTCTTAAGTGTGTGTCTCTGTGTGTGTATATATAAAGAAAACTGGTACCATTTTGATTTTACACACACAAATATATATTTTTAATATTTTTGTCTTTACAAATGATATGCCAATTTTCGAAAACAATTTTTGTTCTATTTATGAATGTTGGGGAAAAATAAATAAATAAACACCAACTTCATTTTAAATGCAATGGTCAATATAATTAAATTTACTAATCAATTAAAAGTAATAATTTTTATTTAACGAATTTAATATTACATAAATATCTATGTCATTGAAGATCAAGGGCAATCAACTTTTTATTTGTCAAATTGATCATAGTTCACATTTTTTAATACGAAATGTGAAAAAAAAAAAAGAATTAATTAACAGAAATAATCTAGTTATCCGTATTAGGACCTCATGAATCCAAGGACATAGATGGTTTTCTAGCCAAAGTTTATTTCGAAGCATTCTCTCTCATGTTTGACAAGGTTATTCACAACCTTGTTAGCAAATCTTGAAAATGTGAGAAAACCAATTAATTAAAAATAAAATTTAATTACACAAATATCATTTGAATATGAAATTAAAAAATTGTTAAATCAAATTTTATTATACAAATATATTTAAATAAAAAAATTTAATGAATTTTTAATTAAAAAATAACAAAAAAATTTTGTTAAATGATTTTATTTTTCAATTCTTAAAAGAGGAGAAACAGTGATGTCAAGTATGAAAAAGAAAGTAAAAAAAGATATTAAGATTTGTTTTTAAATATAGGAAAATAAACCAAAATATTTATAAATATAACAAAATTTTATTATTTATCTATGATAGACTGCAATAAACTACTATCTCTATCTATTTGTATCATGATAGATACAAATATAATAACCTATCACGATCTATTGCAAATAGACTGTGATATTTTACTATTATTTATAAATATTTTCGAAGAGTTTTATTATTTAAAATGATTTTCCTTAAAATAACAACTCATAATTTCTGTTATATTCGTTCAACAGAGACATGTTTTAACTTTCTTTTCGTTTCTTTTTTT
>QLSR01000005.1:516424-549746 GCA_031780015.1 Citrullus colocynthis | reverse complement strand
TTTTTTTTTTTTTTTTTTTTTTTTTTTTTTTTTTTTTTTTTTTTTTTTTTTTTTTTTTTTTTTTTTTTTTTTTTATAAATTAAGTCAATATTCAACGAATTAACCCTCATAATTACATTGATGACTTTTATTGGTATGTTAAGACAATGATATATCTTGAAAATTTATTTTAATTATATGAGATAATATATATCTATGTTTATATAAAACGATGGTGTCAAAATTTGAAGATTAGCCAAAAGCTCGAAGACGATCTTAACAATGTCAAAACCAAGGTAACAATATCTTCTCTTAATATTCATTTCTATTAGGAAAATGTGGATTTAACACACAATCTTGTCAAGCTCTTGGCTATCCCTAATCTCTATGTACAAAATTTCTCACAGCCGGCTGCATGGGAAGGTGGCTCTCATAACAGGAGCTGCCAGCGGCATCGGCAAGGAGACGGCGAGACATTTTGCAGCCAATGGTGCTTTCGTTGTCGTAGCAGATATTGACTACGAATTGGGCCAGAAGGTGGCAGCCTCCATCGGCATCGATCAAGCCAGCTTTCACCATTGTGATGTGAGCGATGAGAAGCAAGTTGAAAAAACAGTGAGCTACACCGTTGAAAAACACGGTCGCCTCGACATTCTCTTCAGCAATGCCGGCATTGTTGGCTCTCGCACTTCAATTCTAGAGGTTGACATGTCCAACTTCGACAATGTAATGGCGATTAATGTCCGTGGGGTAGGTCATATTGTTGTATATGTCTTCTCTAACTTTTAAAAAACGTATTATCTAAACTTCAATTATGTATCTAATAAGTCCTTAATTTTAAATTTTATGTGTGTAATATTGTCCTTTTAGACATATTCAAAGTTTTTATGTTAAAGTAAAATTTTAATGAATTTGTTGTATATATTTTAAATATTATATTTAGGAACATACTAAACAAGAATTTGAAATTCTACAGATTAAATTTGTAATTAACTTTCATAGTTTTTTCTTCATTCATATACATAAAAGGTAGTTGCGACGATCAAGCATGGAGGACAAGCAATGGTGGAACGAAACATACGTGGGTCGATCATCTGCATGGCGAGCGTGGCGGGGATAGTTGGTGGGGTGACGTCGATGGCATACACAAGCTCAAAGCATGCGGTGTTGGGGGTGGTGAGGTCGAGCTGTGCAGAGCTCGGAGCGTACGGGATTAGGGTGAACTGCTTGTCGCCATATGGGGTGGCGACGCCGCTGGTTTGCCGGACTTTGAATTTAGAAGAGAGTAAGATTGAAGAGATTATTAGTTCAAAGACGAGCTTGAAAGGTGTGGTGTTGAAGGCTAGCCATATAGCTGAGGCTGCTTTGTTTCTTGCGTCCGATGAATCAGCTTATATCAGTGGACAAAACTTGGTCGTTGATGGAGGCTTCACGGCCGTTAAATCAATCATATAGTTGTCTCTGATTCCTAAGGGATTGTATGATTTGAGTAATAATTAATGTCCTAATACTTTAGAAAATATTTGAAATGTTGGAATTTGTGATGAACAACCCTTCCAGTTGAAATAAAAACATAGTGCAATAAATTAAATGGAATTGAAGTGAATTTTGGTTGGATTGATCCAGTCAAGAATAGAACAAAATTAGATTAATTTATAATATTTTAATTGAGTTTTTGTTGATTATTTATGATGTGTTTGAGAGTGATTTTATAATAGTTAAAATAACTTCGTCTTGTTAAAAATCCGTCCTATTCTACAATGATGATGTTTAGGGAATGGTACATTAGTAATTGGACTTCCTACACATATAAAATTTTTCATTTTTTATGTGAATAGCCTAATAAGCTTTTATTTTACACAAAAGTATATGGTTCAATTTGGCTCTTCAGTCCTCTTTACCCTTAAATT
The DNA here is from genome assembly GCA_031780015.1 of Citrullus colocynthis. NCBI lineage: Eukaryota > Viridiplantae > Streptophyta > Magnoliopsida > Cucurbitales > Cucurbitaceae > Citrullus > Citrullus colocynthis. The sequence goes on along the minus strand of QLSR01000005.1, from coordinate 547,857 downwards.
TTCTTTTTTAATAAATAACATATAATATTAATATTAATTCCAAAAGAAGCATGTAAGGGAAGTGTCTCGTAGTTATGAACTTTGCAAAACGGTTTTATTTTCAAAACTTACACGAGTAAAGAAAGTTTCTAAATATATTCACAAAATTGTTGCCCTCATAAATAAAAGCAAGAATTGAATGGAAGTTTTGAAGGAGAAAACAAAGGTATATTTGATATATTCAGTACTATATATTTAAATTTTCTAGAAATAAACTAGGGTATTTTGACGAGTGCATGAACACAATTTATACAATATGTGGTTTTATATCCCGAACAATATATACGATGTATATTTATATTTTCCAAGAAATTTATAAACACACCAAAAAACAAACCATACTATATCTTATGTATATTTACATTTTTTCAGTTTATTGCCCGTATATTCGACATATGCTTGAGATCTTGATTGATTTTTAGCTAGAAATACATAATTAAATAAACAAATCTCATAAAATGATGGAAATATTAACGTGAAATATCCCCCATTAAATGAATATCAACAAAAATTAATAAATAACATAAACAAAGTCAAAATTTGGAAATGACAGTAATAAGAAAAAATTTAAATATTTTGAAAACTTATTTATGAAAAATAATGTATTTAATGATATTTAAAAAAAATAAAATCCTTATATAATTAATAGTAACTCCGAAAATGATATATGTTTTATTTTAAAATATTATGAAATTAAAAGATGAGAGAGATTTAGTTTTTGTTGTCGTATCAATTAAAATTCTGAATTGATTTAAATTATAGGACAAATATCAATTTATACCTCTATACTTTGGTTGTTGTATCAATTAAAATTCTGAATTGATTTAAATTATAGGAAAAATATCAATTTATACCTCTAAATTTTGGTTGATGTATCAATTAAAATTCTGAAGTAATACTTGTATTCATTTAAAACCTTGAATTTTCATAAGTTTATCAATTTACACCACCCTCCAAATTTCATTCGACCAATGTCATGTGAACATATAATTTAAGTCAATTAAACTCCTAAATTTTTCATAAGCTAATCTATTTAAACATTCATTACAATTACCTTTGAAAATCATCTATGCATTAATTTTTAAACATGTGTAGACTTTTTCAAATGCCAAGTTTACAAAATGGACGATTAGAATAAATGCATGGATGAGTTTCCAAACGAAATATTTCTAAAAGTTGATTGATTCATTTATGAAAGTTTAGGGGTTTAATTAATTGATATCATTTATAAGTTTCACACAAAAAAATTCCAAATGAAACATAATTGAGAATGCAGATTGATACACTTTAAAAAGTTTAAGTTTAAATTGATACAATTTTTATATCACGGTTTAAATTGACATGTCCCTAAAGTTTAGTAGTATAAGTTGATATTTTTTCTAGAATATCTTTCAACGTATGATTAATATGCCGAGGATTAATGGGCAACTTTTTATTGATTCAATAAAAAAAAATTTGACTAAATCCATTTCCAATAATGAAGCAAATCAAGAATGAATTGATAAAACAAATCAAAGTCTAATTCACTTTATTTCAACTATCAAAAAGTCACTTTCCAATATTAGTAATAAAAACGGAAAGATCTTTTGGGACTTATCATACTTGTTGCAAGCATATTTATTTTACAAATTATCACAAACACAAGTTATTAACTTATCTAAGTTAAGACCTGTCTTTCAATATCACGGAACATCTCGTTTTCTTAAGAATGAAATACAGGATTATTTTGTTGAAGTTGTTGGAGCACACGAAATATTACATTCCGACTTAAAACAAAAGAATCTTCCAAATTCTGGAATGATAAATCAATGGAAAAACTGGTTAAGAGGTCATTATCACTACGATTTAGATCCGATTAGATGGGCAAAATTACTCCCCCAAAAATGGCGAAATAGAGTCAAGCAAGATCGTAAAAATAAAGATTTTAACCAATGTTATTCATATGAAAAAAACCGTAACATTTTATGCTTGTTTTTTTATATTTCTTGGATATTTTATGATATCATAGAAATATCGATTCACCTTAATCTTAATGTTAATGTGAGATTCATAAAAGTATAGAAATCGACAAAGATATTAACCTATCCACGGAAATTCAATGCATTATAAACCATTATCATGTAAAATTTTTGGGTCGCACACAAACTAAAAAGGAAGAAAAAAAAAAAAAGAAAAGAAAAATCAACGCAAATAATTATGGCTTTAAGTGGCACATTGAAGAAGGCCAACAATTTGCTTATTGTCAATGAATTTACTTTTCTTTTCACACGTTAAATAAGCTAAAGCCTACGGATTTTGCGTAATGAGTTTTGCTACCCTCTCTTTTTTTTTTTTTTTTTTTTTCTTTTTTTTTAGGGATAACAATAATATAAAATAAGTTACACATTTTCATTATACTATAAAAATTATATAAAATACGAATAAAAATAAGCAACAAAATATCATTAATCTAAATATAATATAAACAATAAATAATATATTAAAATACTATTCCGTAATATTTTAAAGTTTATTAAATTTTGGTTTCTATACTTTCAATTGTCCAATTTTAGCCTTTGTACTTTCAAATAAATTTTAAATTTAGTATCCAATGTTAGTTTATTGTAGATTTTTTTAAAACTTTTTGTTATCTATAGTATTTTTACTATAAATTTTAGAAACATATTTAAACATTTTATTTTCTTGCAAGAAAATTATTATTATTATTTAATCAATTTTAGTAAAAATTAACTTTTGAATGACTAACTTTAAGATTTATTGAAAATACTAAACTAAAATTGGCAAATAAAAAGTATAGAGATTAAATTTGAATAAATTTCATAGTATTTTAACCTAAATAATAAACATATTAATTTGGGGAAATCATTTTAAATGACGAAACTATTGAAAATATTTACAAATAATGACAAAATATCATGGTCTATCTGCTATAGACCACGATAGATAGCGAAATTTTGTTATATTTGTAAATATTCTGGTTCATTTTTTTATATTTGAAAACAACCCTTAATTTGGTTAATTTTTTTTTTTAAAAAAAAGTGAACAAAATTTCTTTACTAATTTAAATATTTTTTTGAAATTTTTATAAGACTTTTTTTTTTTTTTTTGAATTTTTAGTTTTTATAATTAAAAAAGATTCTTTAACATCAATATTTTAGGGCTCTTTTCAAATATAGCAAAAGGAACCAAAATATTTACAAAAATAGCAAAATTTCAACTTCTATCTGCAATAGGCCGCAAATAGATTGTGATAGATGGTGTATTTTGCTATTAGTTATAAATATTTTCAGCAGCTTTGTCATTTAAAATAATTTTTGATATTTTATTGATATAATTTAGTAAAACAAGAAAATCAAAATAAGATGCGTTTATTCAATATTTGTAAAGTATTATTCATTTAATCCTTATAAAGATGCTTTATTTATTTATTTATAAATTTCTATGAAACAAGATGTTCGGTTTACATTGCTTTTCTTTTACAACAGAAATTTAGTAAGAAAAAATAGTTTTTCTAATATGTTCAATTTTATATGTTGAAACCAATTTCTAAATTGTTTTATGTTCTAATTGGTGAAGCTTTATGGTATTTTTAGAAATGATTTTGAAATTGTTAAAATCACTCTTGTGAAGGTCGAAATTATTTCAAAATACATTTTTAATCACTTAAAATTATTTTAATATTTAATTTTACACTTCTAATTAATGCAATTTTTATTTCATCAAAATTGATTTTGAATAATTTAAAGCGTGTTTCATAAAATTTTAAAAAATAATAAAACTGATTTTAGTGATTTTAGAATCACCCAAAATATATCCTCAACATATACTACAACGTTGAGACAACTAATCCTTCAGGTTCATACACACAAATGTCGCATGCAATCAAATTTATTCCAACCATTGAATTTTTTCTTATTATTCATACAATGTATGTATTTCACGATGTTCATTTTTATCTGGTCAATTTGTTTTTTTTAATTCATCAACACCCACGAGGCGTGAAAGGCGATAGGAACAATCAATCCCTTAACCAATAAGAGAAATAAGAATCTCAAAAGCCCTCTAACGCTTGTGAATTGAAAAACACAAAAACAACCAAAAGAATTCTAAAAAACCTAACAGCAAAACTGTTAGAGTATTAAATAATAATGTTCATCATTTTAATATTTAATATTAATGTTATATTATTTTGTATTATGTTAATTATATTAGTTGTAAGTTATTAATTGGTAGGTAAAAGTTCATTGGCTCATTTCAATCCTTGTATTTAAGTTTATTTCATCCCTCTGTAACGTTAAGAAACCCTAATGACATTTCTCCAAATTTTCTCAATTTCTTTCTATCTCTCCAAAGCTTTAAAAAACGAGCTAGGGGAAAGAATTTGGCCTAGAATTGTGTGTTTATTTCTAAACATAAAAAAAAAGTTTCTAATCATATTGACAACTTGATCAATTTGGCATCTTATACTTTGATACATACCTACAAAGGCCTAGATATTTTGTAAAGAGCTCATTATTTATAGTTTGCAAAATTTGAACAATATTTTTTAGTGCTAGAGATCGAGGGATCAGTGAGCACACATGGATATCTCAATTAGGTTGACACATCCTTAGTACCTTTATCACGCTCCGGTCGAGAAAGATATGTCTAAACCAAGGTAACAATATATTTTTCTCTCTGAACAACATATATTTCGCTCTTTATTATCCCATTATTACCAACATTTGAATTTTTACGCACAATCAAGCTCATTGGCTATGTACAAAATTCCCCTCATAGGCAGCTGCATGGGAAGGTGGCTCTTATCACCGGAGCTGCCAGCGGCATTGACGAGGAGACGGTAAGGCTATTTTCAGTCAACGGTGCTTTTGTTGTCGTAGCCGACATCGACGACAAACTGGGCCAGAAAGTGGTAGTCTCCATTGGCATCAACCATGCCAACTTTCACCACTATGACGTGAGAGGTGAGAAGCAAAGTTGAAGAAACAGTGAGCTATGCAGTCGAAAAATATGGAAAACTCGACATTCTCTTCAATTCTAACGCTTGAAATCTCCAACTTTGACAACGTAATGGCGACCAATGTCCGTGGGGTATGTTATATATATTGAAGCATGCAATTAACCCCAAATTTAAGTTGACAGGTTACAATATGTAAATTCTGTATTTTTTTCACTTTTTGGAGAAGGTGGTTTAGACGATTGAGCACGCCGGACGAATAACAGTAGAGAGAACGATACGAGGGTCAATCATTTGTATCGTGAGTGTGGCAGCGGTAATTACTGGGACAATACCATTAGCATACACAAGCTCAAAGCATGCGATCTTGGGGGTGGTGAGGTCAAGCTGCGGGGAGCTCAGGGCGTATGGGATTAGGGTGAATTGCGTTGTCACCGCAGGGGGTGACAACGCGGTTGTTGGCTTGTCGGGGTTTGAAATTGAAAGAGAGCGAGGTTGAAAAGAGATATATGGTTTGTTCATCGACATGCATGAACGGTGTGATATTGAAGGCTAGCCATATAGCTAAGGTTTCTTGCTTATAGCTAAGGTTTCTTGCTTATATAAGTGGACAAATCGATAATATAATTTCTCCTTTTAAGGTTTTAGTATTTGTTTCGAATGATAATTGTGTGTTTTTTTGGCAATATTATTCCAAACTTTTCCGTTCTTGTTTGAAATAAAAACTTAAATTTCTTTTTATAGATATTTTCATGAAAGTGTGACGTTGACATTTTAAATGTTATTGTCAATAATCCCTCAAATCGCACTTATATATTTCCTTAAAATTTAGTCCAACAAAACTCGTCTAAGGAGATCTTGAGCAAGAAACATCCCAATTTGAGGTTTAGATACTTTGTCACCTCAGATTTTTTGGCTTACAGTAAAATAAGATGGTGCCTCTTTTAAGTTTACTATTCTTGATCGAATCTCAATTTTTTTCTTTCTTTTTACCAAATCGAATATCTATTTGGGTTTTATGGACTTTGATACCATAGTAGATAGTATGAGGTTTCATCTTAAAACCAATTGGCAATGGAATATCTATCTTATTAAAAGTGCGAGATCCCTTGATTTTTCCAATGTAAGATACTCAACAATAACCATTAATAGAAAAATTATCAAAATTTATATTGAATTACTTGACGAATTGTTTCAATTTTTACCTTCAACTTCCGATTGCTCATAAAATCAACTCTTTTTTTTTTTTTCTATAAATGTGTTGCAATCTTTCAACTTAATTAATTTAGTTAAATGTGAAAATTTTATCCTTAAAATAATTTTTCATCTAAAAAATCTTCAATGAAAATATCATTATATGCATTCAATAATATAAAACATATCAAGTGTGAAATTAATAAAGTTTCTTTTTTTATTTTTCTTGTTTTTCAGAAAAAGAGACTAGATCTAGATTTCTGTTGAAATTTGTAACTTGAAACATTTATTATGTCAATTTTATACATTAATTGAGGTTAATTTCGGGCAAAGCCTTGGTTGAAATTTTAGTTAGTTCTAAAATTATGTGTAAACTTAAGTTTAGTAGTGGAAGTTCAATATAGGGTAAATTTTGCAACATAGTGAAATTGATAGGAAATTGACCCATTGATTTTTATGCAGTCCACTCAATTGTTTAATTGTAGTTTGTTACGTGACAATTTTTATTTCTTTTTCTTAATTTTTAATTTTCTTATCGCATAATAGAAGAGGATTGCACATGCAGTCCATGATGGAACATAAAAAAGGCCAAAGGACTAAAGGGTGATGGGTTCAATCCATGATGACCAACATCCAAATGTTGTAGGGTCAAGCGTGTTGTCCATGATGACCATTTTATTGCGTCGATAAGATAATATTCTTCATGGGTCTACAACAATTTTATTGCCAATTATTACTACTTTTTCCTTTTGGCATTAACTGTATTGGCCATATACTGGATTCCCTGATATTTTTTGTGGTTTCAAAATATCTTTTAATCATACATAAAAATCAGCTGAGATATTTTTCTTTAAAGAGCTTATATAGGTTGTGTGCAAATTTGAATATATAGCCAAAAGCTTATAGCCTGAACCTTGAAGAAAGTCTCAACAATGTCTAAATTACCAACAAGGTAACAATATCTTTATTTTCTCTCTTAATATCCATTACAAGCATCTGGATTTTTGCGCACAATGTCTTCACAAGCTGATCTTGAATATTTTACAAAATTTCTCACATAGGAGGCTGCATGAGAAGGTGGCTCTCATAACGGGAGCTGCCACCGGCATCGGTAAGGAGACAGCGAGACTATTTGCAGCCAATGGTGCTGTTGTTGTTGTAGCCGACATCGACGACGAACTAGGGGAGAAAGTGGTTGCGTCCATCGGTGTCGACCAAGCCAGCTTTCATCATTGCGATGTGAGAGACGAGAAGCAAGTTGAAGAAACGGTGAGGTATACTGTCGAAAAACACGGTCGCCTTGACATTCTTGTTAGCAATGCGGGCATTGTGGGCCTTCCCTCTTCAATTCTAGAGCTTGACATGTCCAACTTCGACAACGTAATTTCGACTAACGTTCGAGGAGTATGTTATACTAGAACACTTAACTCAAAATAGCTTAGGCTCCATTTTACAATAATTTTGTTTAAAGTTTTATGGTTATGAAATTTATGCTTGTTTCCTTCTATTCTTTTACAATGGATTCACATTTTTAAAAGAAAAGATTTAGATTTTTAGTCAAAATTTTAAAAAGAGAATTATATCTTAATATGTTAAAATAGAGTTAGAAAGTGGATAACAAGACATCAAAACTTATAGGTGGAAGTAACGTCTATAAATTTAATTTTGGGGCCTTATATATTGAAAAGTTATGATATGTATTGAAATTTTCTTTAATTTATATTCTTAAAATTAAAGGTGGTTGCGACGATCAAGCACGGTGGACAAGCAATGGTGAAGCAAAATATCCGGGGGTCGATCATTTGCATGGCGAGCACGGTGTCGGTCATTGCAGTGACAGTATCACCAACGGCATACATAAGCTCAAAGCATGCGGTGGTGGGGGTGGTGAGGTCGAGCTGCGGGGAGCTCGGGAAATACGGGATTAGGGTGAATTGTGTGTCGCCGCACGGGGTGGCAACAAGGATGGCTTGCGAGTGTTTGAATATGGAAGGGAGTGAGATTGAAGATATTGTTTGTTCATCGGTAAGCTTGAAGGGTGTGGTGTTGAAGGCTAGCCATGTAGCTGAGGCTGCTTTGTTTCTTGCATCCGATGAATCAGCTTACATAACTGGACAAAACTTGATCGTTGATGGAGGCTTCACGGCGGTCAAACCATTAATGTGATGTTTCTCTTTTGATTTATTGTATGATTTTAATGATAATGTATTCGAATAACATTTCAAAGTTGGAATAACTTTGAGATTAGCATCTTTAAATTGAAATTAAAACTTAATCCTTCCATAATGATCATTATTTATTAAAATACCATTGAATTTGGTTCCATAATGACCATTAAAGTAAATAGATCTAGTACTTTAGCAAGTCATACTCTTTCTTCCCAACGTCCAAGAGAAACTTTTGGATTTAGCACAAGTGTGTAAAGTGGCTTTGTTTGCTTCTGCCTAATGGAATTATATATTATACATGATCGAGTCAATATTAATGTATATTTTCCATTTTGCATTTGATGATGTTGAAAAGTTTCCTTTTAGGGGATTACATGCATATATGCTTCGCGTATGGTTCAATATATATATATTTTTATGAAAAAATTTACAATAAATTTGGTATTCTAAACCATTCTTAATACATCTTTAAATTTAATGAAGGTATGGATATATTATACTCTCTTATTTAGATCTCTCTCATTTTTCATAATTTATCCAAGTTAATTTTCCCACGTGTGTGGGGGTATAGTGAAACTCCTTTCTTTCATGGCATTAATTAGTTTAATTGGTTTTTTAAAAGTCAAAATTAATTATATTGTGCAGAAAAAATTGGTAATTATTTTACCTCTCTAATCTGGGTAAAATACATGCATGAGATTAAATAATTCAAAGTAAGAGGTTACTTCTCCTGCCAGTTTTAGGCTTCTACATGTTTGTTTCAAGAATATTTTTGAGTTGATTGGTACCATGCTTAGTTGAGTGATATGAAAATCTTTGAAATTAGAGACTTTTTTTTTTTTTTTTTCCCCTCCACTCTCCCAATTCTACTTATCCTTCTTTCCTTTCTCCTCTTTCACATTAAAGTTGACTTTTTCTTTGGGCAATCCACTCTGTTGTTTAATCATTGTTTTTTATCACATGTAAAAACACTTTTTTTCTTAGAATTGAAAATTTGTTCAATTTTAGTCCCTGTACTTTTAGTAAATCTTAAATTTAATCTCTCAAAGTTAGTTTTTATTGAAATTGATTAAATAAGCATAATAATTTTCATGCAAATAAACACAATATATGAATATGTTTTCAAAATTTATGATGAAAATACTAATAAAAAATAAAAAGTAATGGAAAAATTCACATTAAACTAGTAGTAGAGACTAAATTTAAAATTTATTAAAAATGCGGGACTAAAATTGGACATTTGAAAGTATAAAGAGTAAAATTGAACAAACTTCAAAGTACAAAGACCAAAATGATATTTTAACCTATTTTTTTATTATGTTATTGTTGTTTGGTTGTGTAATTGAATTGAATTGCATAAAAATGAGTGTGACTTAAGATCAACACAATGATTCGGAGCACCTAATCTCTTAGGTTCCCCTTTCTTTTACACGAAAAAAAAAAAAAAAAACAAATTTCACATGACAATTTTTTATTGGGTGCAAGTTTTTCTCACAATCTAAAATGCATCCAAATGTTGCTCTCTTTTTAAGGTACAAAAGGGACAATGGACAACGATTGGGTGCAACCATTTTTATGCTTCCTTGCTTTTATGAAAAAATAAAATAAAACACTGAGTGTTGTCTGGGCTGCACAAGAGATGAGTGTAGCATAAATTGCAGAAAGGTATTTTTCAAAAGAAAACACATGGCAAAACTATTTTCCATGTTGGATTGCATGTTGAAAAGTATGTTTTTTTAAGGTTAAAATACTATTTTGTCTCTCTATTTCGCAATTTGTTCAATTTTAGTTCATATATCTTTCAAATGTTTAATTTTAATCCTTATACTTTTAATAAATCTTAAATTTAGTTTTTCGATGTACATTCAAAACTTACAAAGAAAATATTAATAAAAAAAAGTAGTGAAAAAAGAAAAACATAATTATTTAAATTTTAGTATTCACATACAAAATTAGTAAATCAAAAACATATAATTAATTTAAAACGTACACTAATTATTTTAGGCATTTAAAGTTAAAATATTTAATATCTATATCTATAAAATAATATTTAAGTGTAAGTGTGTGGACTGCACAAGAATGTAAGACTAAAGTATTTTCCAGGTTTATATAGGACGACCCACAGTTAGTTTGTGAACATTAATTTTGCGGTGTATTACAATTATATTATTGAAACAAAAAAAATCGGTTTGTTTGGAAAATGTCAGCCACTTGCTCGAGCACCGCACCTAGTTTCTTCCTTGGAAAATTTTAGACATCTACATCTCCTAATATCATCCACAATAATTCATTAATTTAATTATGGAATTTCAAGTCCATTTATCTAATTTCTATTTTTAGAACAATTATTAAAAAGGGATTTGTATATGGTTAGCTGTCATTGTAAGGCCTTCTTTCCCCAATATTTTTATTGAGATAGATATTCAAATTTTTCATTTATGAATCCTAATTTTCAAGACAAATGTTTCTAAAAAGTTATCTATATATAAAAAGAAAAAAGGTGTTATAATTTTTCACACTTAATTCAAATTCGTGTAAGAATCTCATTAACTTGATAATTTCAATAAAATAAAATTTTGCACAATTGTTTTTTTTTTTTTTTCTTTTTGAGATCACAAAAATAAGATTTTTTTTTTAGAAAAGTAAAACATTCCACAAATACAAAGCTAACCCAAAAAGAAAATTATCCTGCCAACAATAAGATTGAGACTCATCCAATATCCGACGAGCTAATCCATCTACCGCTATATTTTAAAAATGTCAAATGTGATGAAACTGAATCTTGTATGTCCTTTCCTTAGATCAAATTTGCTAGAGACAGCACCTCTTCCTCGTCTCACAATAATAAGCTATGAATGAATGCACAAAACATAAATGACATAGCTTTGCCAAAATGTATAAATTTCAATTAAAAAAATGTAGCTCTAATAATGTCATTTTCTCTAAAATCTTACAATTTTATATCACAATGAACACATAAGATAACATTTTATATGAGTTTAAGATTAAGACGGCAATTAACGCTTCTCTAAATTTTAAGTTACAATGTGATGAAATCAAGAAGTATGGGATGAAAAACCCTTTCTAATCTTTTATTCCCCTGTTTACATTTATAACCATTCTCTATCAGCCCTTTAACTTTATTTTGTTTGATTCTTTTAAACAACCATCCCTAAACTTAAACTTCTATGAAAAAAAAAAAAAACTTAAACTTAAACTTTTATATCTAGAGCATGACGAGGGTGCTAAGGGGTGTCAATCTAGTTGAAATGTCCTAGCGCACCTCCTGACTCCTCCTGTTTTGTGATTATTTAAAAAAAAAAAAAAAACTTAAACTTTTATATCTAACCAAACTATGGGTCAGTTTGGAAGACTTAAAGAAAAAATATTTTTAAAAAATTATTTTCTTTTAAATACTTTTTGATAAAAACTCTTTAAAATAAAAATATACCTATCTTTGACAACTCTTACACAAAAGTGCTTTTGTATAAAAGTTTGTTTGGTTTGCTACATACTAAAGTGTTTTTGCTAATGTCAAATTACTATAAAGGAATTTGTCGGTGATAGTTATTGGAGTTTGCCGGCGACGATCATCAAAGGTGGCCAACAACGGTCACTAAGGATGGCAATCGAAGTTGGCCAGAGGTGGCTGCTAGAGGTTGGCTAGTGGTGGTTGCTAGAAGTGGTGGCCGGGAAGTTGGTCAGAAACAGTCGCTAGAGATTGGCCACTAGTGGTCCTCGGATGTTTGCCGACACCGATCTCTGGAGGTGGTGGTTGGAGTTTTTCATACAAATTATAGAGAGATTATTCATGCAAAATTCATTTTCTAAAAGTTATTTTCAGGTATTTATCCTAAACCACTTATTTTATAAACTCAATTTTTCAAAATCTATTTTGAGTGGTTGTCCAACAATTAAGTTTTTGTTTTTAAATCACTTACTTTTTAAATTAATCACTTGAAAATGCATTTTAAACACATCCTATAGCTCAATAAACATGAACTTGTATATCAAGTTAAAAATGTGGAGTCTACCCTTAAACTAATACAAAAGATAGATTTAATAATTAAACATTTTCTTGAGTATACAAAATTAATTAATGACCTAAAGTAGCTCAAGATTGGCCTGTCAACGTGGCAGTGACCATAAAATTTATGTTTCGAATCTCTCTATTCCGAATTAAAATAAAATATATATATTAATGACACAAATCCACATGATCATGAAACATTGAAGATTAGAGGGTTTATCTTTGATATATAATATTACAATATCCCACATCCAAAGAGATCGTTGTTCCACCCAAATTCTCCAACCCCATCAAAATCAAACAAAAAGAATCTCTCTCATTTCTCAAATTCTCAACAACAATGTCTAAGCCAAGGTAATATTCTTATTTCTCACATCAATTAAACCCAAATTCCTCCAATTTAATTAATTTCTTCTCTTTAATTTCATAGGTTACATGGAAAAGTAGCTCTTATAACCGGCGGCGCCAGCGGGATCGGCGAGGAGACGGCGAGAGTATTCGCAGCGAACGGCGCGATCGTAGTAATCGCCGACATCCAAGACGAATTAGGCGAAAAAATCGCAGCGGAAATCGGCGAAAACAAGGCGAGTTTCCACCACTGCGACGTGAGAAACGAGGGAGACGTGGAGAAAACCGTGGAATTCACGGTGGAGAAACACGGCGGATTGGACATTCTATTCAGCAACGCAGCGGTGATGGGGCCACTCGCCGGAATCCTTGAGCTGAACATGGAGGAATTCGAGAACACGATGAGAAGCAACGTGAAAGGCGTGACGGCGACGATAAAGCACGCGGCACGTGCGATGGTGAAAAGCAAGACACGTGGGTCGATTATTTGCACTTCCAGCGTGGCGGCCACGTTGGGTGGGGTGGGGCCGTTTGCGTACACGGTGGCGAAAAATGGGGTTGTGGGAGTAGTGAAAGCGGCGTGTGGGGAGTTGGGGAAATACGGGATTAGAGTGAACGGAGTTTCGCCGTACGGCGTTGCGACGCCGATGACGTGTCGAAGTTATAATATGAGTGTGGAGGAAGCGGAGGAGAGTACGAGTGCGCTGGCGAATTTGAAAGGGATTGTTTTGAATTGCCGACATGTCGCTGAGGCTGTTTTGTTTTTGGCGTCCGATGAGTCGGCTTATGTTAGTGGACATAATTTAGCTGTTGACGGTGGATTTACTGTGGTTTGTGCTTCTTCCAATTCTACCCTCTGAAATTTCCAACACTATGGGGATCTCTTTCAAAATAATTTTAAACTTTATATTTCCATTTTTGTAATGAGGATATGCTATGTTCTTAAAATTGGTTGGATTGTTTTGGTTGTGTTGATGTCTTAAGTGTGAGCATCTTTTCCTTCATCTCTTTCATTTTGGAGCTAAGTTTGAGTCTATGCAACCATTTCTTGTTTCTTATTTTTAAGTTTATAATAAAAGATAATTTTTTTCCCATAGTTAGTTTCTAAAATTAAATATAAATCTAATTTTTTTTAGAGATATTTTTTAAAATAGAAAATTGTTGAAAATAATCACAAATATATCTGAGTCTATCACGATCTATTACATATAGAAAGTAAAATTTTACTACATTTGTAAATAATTTGATATATTTTTTATTTGTAATAATTTCTCATTTTTATATTACATTTATTATGTATTTTAGAACTTAAAGAAGGATAAAATAATATATATTTTTTAACTCTAAAAATAAAGTAAAACCTAAACACTCATGTCTTGCTTTTAAACTATTTAGTCTTTTGTTTTTGGTTTAAAAATGTAATGGTTTCCTAGTAGTTTTTTTAATCATATTTTGATCATTTCTAAGTAAAAGGTTGAATTCTTAGCAAAATTTCAAAAAGAAAAAAAAAATTTTAAAACTTTGTTGTTTAGTTTTTAAATTTTAGATTGATTTTCAAAACATGTAAATAATATAGTTTTTCTAAAAAAAGAGGTGGATATAAGGTTTATAAACTTAATTTTCAAAAACAAAAAACAAAGTCTAATTGATTATCAAATGGAGCCTTGATCATTAGTTTTTGTTTTTTAAAATTATGTTTGTTTTCTAAAAACTCTTCTAAATAATAATATTTAACTTTCTTAATCAAATTTCAAATACAAAACTTAACTTGAATTTTAAAAATACTTGTCAAAATATAATTGAAATTCATAGGAGTCAACATTAAATAATTGACTTTTGAAATAGTAGTTAGTAAACTATGATAGGAATATTTTGCTAGTTAAGTTTCTTGTTATTAATTGACTGGTTTCCTAGATTTTATTTTTTAAAAAAAAGGTTGAAGTATTAATTGGAACAGTTATCGAACGAAAGATTTAATTTGATGAGATTAAAGTTTAGAATGAAAAATGGAATTATTGTAGTTATTATTAATCTTATTAATTATTTTGTTATTTAAAAGGGAATTGAAATATTATGAGTTGGAGATGAGCTGGATATTAGTCAAATTCTTGGAACCTCCACCTTCCATGTGCAATTTCCTTGTAATATGTGATCTTTAATTTTTACTTTTCCTCTATAAAAAATTCGTAAATTGTGGCTTCAATGTTTCTTCTCCTCTGTCGGCATGTCCACAGAGTGATGCTTCTCTCATTTTGTTTTATACTCAAACATAAATTTTAATAAATAAATAATAATCTAGATTTAGAAGTATCAGCGATTTCTTGAAATTATGAAAATATTTCTTAATATTTTTCTTAAATTTTAAGTAAATGGTTCAAACTTTTTCATTCTTCCACTAAAAAAAAATTACCTTATTATTAGGGTTAAATAGGTCTATTTGTTGGGAGAAAATGCGATTAAAGTCCCACATTGATTAAATAAAGAAATGATCATGGATTTATAAAGGATGACAATTATCTTATTGATATGAAACTTTTTTGGGGTTAAACCAAAAACAAAGTTATGCCCAAAGTGAACATTATCATACCATTCCAAATTGATCAGATCATTTTAATTATGGCTTAATTCAACTACAATTGACATTTTTAATCAATCAACGAATAAGACAATATTTATGGCTAAATCTTCCCTTTAAAATCATTAATGTTTAGGCGTATACAAGATTTGAATTAATTTTAGTCAAAGTTATAATGTAACACAATTTGATCCGTAAGCTATAAAGTATAGCTTAAATACTTAATTGGTTGACAAATAATATTTTTTTCTTTTAAGGCAAAGAAGAAATTAATTAGTTATTATTAAAAACAAAAAGGACAGGGAGGTGGACAAAATTATTATTGAACGGCAGCGCTATTCGATGTAAATAAGGGATTGAGGAAGTCAAAATTAATTGTATGATCAATCCTCCTATTGTAATGGTTGCCGGCATGCTTGTTTTCATCCTACGAAACTCTCAATATATATAATTAATTATAATCAATCATTACTGAAATACAAAACATCGTACCAGTTGATTTCATCATAAAAACAAAGATCTATGATATAAATCCGGTGTTTTTGTCCACAAACCTTTGTTTGTAAATATTGGAGTTGAAAGCACACATTTTAACATTGGATTGTTAAATTCACTTTAGAATGATAGGTGAAGGCAAATTTAATATTTGTGGGCTTGAAATATGTAGAAGACCCAACAAGTAAAAATCAATATTAATTGGAAAGAAAATAACATTGCATGAGCTTACAAGATTTCTTTAGATCACCTACTCTAATACCATCGATCAGTTTGTATGAATTCGTCAACATAAATATAGTTGTTAATTGCACATTTGACTAAGAGGTTAAGACAAATTATGAACTATTTTTTGCCAAAGCGAGCATAGCTCAATTGACATACGAATGTGTTAACGATCAAGAGGTCTATGGTCTGAATTCTCTCACTCCCTATCATACTAAAAAAATAATCTACCCTTTTCACATTTTAAATTTTCAAATTCTCCCTCTACATCTATCTTAAAAGGATATATAATTTGGAAGCTCCATCGTTACATTATTATTATTATTTATTTTACCTACAATAATTAGAGGCCAATATGTAAATAATACAAGTTTTATGTTAGTTAACCTTTGTTCATTTTGACACTCATTTCTACCTTTTTGAACCAATGGGGAAGGAGGAAAAAAAAAAAAGAAAGAAACAAAAAGAAACCATTACCATGAGTATAACAAGGCCGGTGGAGGTAAATTATTGGAACAAAATTGAAACGTGTGAAAACATAAAGATCAAATGAACAAGAACAAAAAAAAATTATATATTATGAATACGAAAGCTATAATTCAACCATTACAAAACAAAGATGTCACTAAAAAGACTAAGTCGTTGTGAATCAAAAAGAATAAAAGAAAAAAAAAATAGAAAGTACGTAGCTAAGATTTGATTTACACATACACTATATATAGCAATAAGGTATGAGGCATTTGTTGATAGAAATAGAAAGAACATTTTGTTATATAATTAACTCTCTTGGGTTCAAATTAAAATGGAAAAGGTTTATTTTTGGTGGACCATTTTTGGGGTAGTTGCCCTTGCGACGGGTAGGATTGGGCTCACTAATGGTGAAGATGAAGGGTTGAGTGTGGGATTTTATAGTAAGACATGTCCTTCGGCAGAACAAATTGTGAGAAATTCTGTTGCTAAGGCTGTGGCTAAGGATCCTGGCCAAGCTGCTGGCATCATTCGATTGTATTTCCATGATTGTATTGTTGGGGTATGTGTTCTTAACACTCCTAGGCTCTTTTCTATTTTTAGTTTTTTAGTTTTTAAGGTTATTATAATTATCATTTTGGTTTTGTTTCAATTTTGAATATTTTATGCATCTTAAATTTAATGTTTTTTTTAACAATCTATCAAAGGAAAATGGATCAATAGGTTCACTAAGATATCTTTACTAAATTGTCATACCTTTAACATCCCTCGTAAAGTCCTAGACTCAAAAAAAATTTAATTGTTGATGTTAGTCTATATTAGCATCTCCTTTTAGAAGTTTATGTTTATCTTGCATGAATATAATAATTATTATTTAATGAATTTTGATTAAATTTTTTTTAAGACTAAATTTGAAAATACAACACTAAATTTGGATACTAATTACTGTTATTTTGATACTTTTTCCATCATTTTAAATTCGAGAGCTTTCCTTTAGCTCTCTTTGTAATTTGAGTTTTGTTTCTTTCTCAAAAAAGAGAAAAAAAAAATAGATAGAAACTAAAACTTCATGAAATAAATCATTATCAACTAAAGTACATGAAGTACAAGAAGTAACTTGTTCTTTCTTCCTTGTGGACATGTAAGCTCTTCTCAAATTCGGTGTGTTTGTACAGTTTCCTTTGATCAATATATTTCTTTTGGTTCTAGAGTATGATGAGAGTGTTAGAGATGTGTCTAACCTAGTTGAGATATCACAGTATACCTACTGATATCTCCTACCTCGTATATTTGTTCAAATATTTAATGTTACTTTACTTCTATAAAAATAATATAGAGGTATGAAGTTATTTGATATATTGTTATGAAAATCACAGGGCTGCGATGGTTCCATTCTTCTAGATTCAATCCCAGGCATTACTAACTCCTTCGACATAGAACGACATAGTCCAGGCAACCCTTTACTCCGAGGATTCCAAATCATCGACAATGCCAAATCCAAACTCGAATCTCGATGTCCCCAAACGGTTTCTTGTTCCGACATTTTAGCCTTTGCCGCCCGCGACAGCGTCCTCGCCACTGGTGGCTTCTCCTACCCTGTCCCAGCCGGTCGTCGCGACGGTCGAGTTTCCAATGGCTCTGCCGTGTTCACCAATGTTCCTCCTGTAACACCTAACATCACTCGCCTCAAACAACACTTTGAAGCAAGAGGGTTATCCTTAAAAGACATGGTGGCTCTGTCCGGGGCACACTCCATCGGATTTACGCCATGTGGGGCTTTCTCCAATCGGCTTTATTTTTTCAATGAGACGGTTGAGACGGATCCATCGTTGGATCCGAAATTTGCGGCGTTTTTGAAAACCCAATGCCCTAAAGGGAAATTTGATGGGACGGCAGATTTGGACAATGTGACACCAAACTCGTTGGATGTTCAGTTTTATGAGAACTTGAAAAAGAAGATGGGGGTTTTGAGCTCCGATCAGGCGATGGAAGATGACCAATTGACGGTGGCGATGGTGAGGCAGTATCGGAGTAGTCAGAGCCTTTGGAAGGTGGATTTCGTGGCGGCGATGGTAAAAGTGGGGAATATGAAGGTTTTGACTGGAACTCAAGGAGAGATTAGGAGGAATTGCAGTGCTTTGAATTAAGGTTACGTCATTAATTTGGTAAGGTGATCAAATCATGTTTTGAGATTATATATGTTTTTAGGGTTTAATTGGTGTGTGTATTAGAACCTTGCATGCATTTATTATATATGCTGTGGTTTTTTTCAAAGATGAGATTCAGATATGAAATTGAGTAGTGAGGAAGGTTTTAGTTAATTTAGTTGTTTATTAATTAACCATTATGAATGACATATCTATATTACTATATTGAGCAATGACCCTAAGAATATTATTTCAAGATTGGGATCCCAAAACCCAATTCAAGTTGCTTTTTTGTGTGCTTGAAACTTACGTTTTGTTGGCAAGAACAAAAACCTCATTCCATAATATATACTAATAAAATATTACAAAAGCCATTGATTGAAGAATAAGAACTAGGTGTAAAGAGGAGGCTAGAGAAATGTCTTCTAATTTAAGAAATTGGTTAAGAAATTGGTAATGAAAATAACTTTGATTTAGTACACCAATTTGTAACTAATGAGAAGATGTCCTCCCAAAGAAGATCTTGATTTCAATACAAATGGACCAAAGAATAGCCCTAATAATGTTAAACCTAAGAACATCTTTTGTCTCACCTTTTTTTTTTTTTCAAAGAGATAAAAATTGAGAAATCAATTCATTCAAAGAAGTAGATTGTAGAGTATAAGAAGCAAGATTTAACTTGGATAAAAAAACTTTCGATGTATATGAACAATGTAGAAATACAAGGTCAGACGTCTCATTTTGGAATTTGCAAAGTGTGCACCAATTGAGACTGAAATAGCTAAGGAGATGCGAGATTGTATAACTTATTAGCTAATCATATTTAATATATACTAATGGTAACGATTTAAAATTGTTAATCACATGTTTTGTCGCAATCTTTCCTCAATAATTTTTCATTTCCATGTCTTTGTTGGAAATACATGTGGTAAGTATCAAATTAATTTCAAGCTATGCATTAACTGTAGATGGTGAAAACTTTTTAAATCATGAAAAAGTTCAAGCTATATGAACCACAGACATGTTAGAAAAAGTTAATCGTAAAATGTTTGTTGAGAATGTAATTAAAGTTTTGCATCAATCAAACACAATAAATCGTGTTATGAATACATAATTAGAGATCAAGGATAACATCTTCGTAATTACGAAATCATGAAAGCAAATTCATGCATGCTAAAAAAAAAAAAAAAAAAAAAGAAAAGAAAAAAAAAAAACATATTTCATACCAAACTATTATGTAGAAATTAATTGTGAGGAGGGCCATGGTCTTTAGTAATGTGTTATACATAAATTAATGTTTGCCCAACTCAAAGCTTAACCATATCGGTCTTATCAAAAGAAACGTTTTAATTTACCTCTAAAAATAAGGTTTCATTAATTAAATTTTTTAATATTGAATTTCCATCAATCCTATGCAGTAACATTGGTATGATGTTGATGTGTGGCTGTGGATTTTCCTAACACTCCTAATTAAATGCTGTTCATGAACAAAATCTCCGAACTAAGTGTAGCGACAAACATTCAATGTAATTTTTTTTTTCATATTTAAATTCCACTAAAGAAAGTCGTAGGCGAATTCACAAGTGTATCGGACATCTCAACTAGGTTAACAAATTCTTAGCGTCTTTACCATGTCTTAGGCCCAAAAGAGAAATTCATTTGCAATGCAGAAATATATACAAGATACTTCATTTACAAGTATGATAAACCCAAAAGGAGAGACTAGAGAAAAGAGTTGCATAGCAATAGTAAAAATATTGTAACTACAAAAAGGAGGATTTGGACCACTACGAAGCAGCTAAGTATAGAATAATAGCATCAACTAAATAATCTGAAAGCGTTTGTCCTGTTATTGCATGTTACAAATTCTTTATACCAAAGTTTTCATCCAATAATAATTTTGGGTTGTTTTCAAATATAGCAAAATGAGGTAAAATATTTACAAATATAAAAATTTTTTATTGTCTATTCTTGATAGACCGTGATATACTTCTATTGCTGATAGACAATAAAATTTTTCTACATTTATAAACTTCTCGGAGTACTTCAAATTTTTTTTCTTTTTTATAATTGTAATGCTTCCTATTTCTTAATTAGAAGACTTTCTTGTAACTTCTCTTACTACATCTTTTGAAGTAATGATATTTAGCTATTAGATTTGGGTATAGATGTGTCAACCTACTATTTGAAATGTTTCAATACACCTATTGATCTCTCTATGTCCTTTACTTTCTTGCAAAACAAATATATATTTTTTTCCCCAAAATTTAGCTTGATTCTTGAAGGTAAGTTAAAAAGTTAAGTAAACCATACTAGAAATAGGGACAATAAACTTAGTTTTCAAAACCAAGAAACAAGATGATTATCAAATGGATAGATGATACCATCCATCTCAGAAAATTGAAAGAAAACAAAATGAGAAAAAGCCAAATTAAAAGCATAGAAACAAGAAAACCTAAAACCTTATATATATACACACATACTACCTAAAGATATCATCAACTCTTAAATCCATTTCTCCTCTTTCTTCTCTTTCTAAGTATATGATGAAGAGGAAGTACAGAATGATGATTGTAGAAGCAAAGTTCTTAGCTTTTTTAACGGTGGGCTTAGTAATAGTATCTAAATTAGGTTACTCTCAAAAATTGGAATTAGGGTTTTATAATGAAACATGTCCTTTGGCAGAACGTATTATGAGAGCCACAGTGGCAAAGGCTGTTCTCCACAACCCTGGCATGGCTGCTGGCCTTATAAGTTTGCATTTTCATGCTTGTATTGTACTTGTAAGTCTCAATTAGTACTTCTCCATTTTCCGATCTTTCACACTTAATTTCTTATATATTCATACTCCTTTACTAACGTTTAAATTACGTTTACTAACGTTTAAATTACGTTTGTTTCTGTTTGATAATCACTTGATTTTTTTTTTTTTCAGTTTGTGAAAATTGTTTATAAATACTAGTTCTACTTATGAATTTTTTTTTTATTTTTGTTATCTACATATGAATAATGCTTTCAAAATTCATACTAAATTTTGTTTTTATAACAAAAAAATTTAAATTAAATTAAATTCTTTTTTTCTAGAATTTGACTAAGAATTCAAATGTTAACTTAAAAAAAAAAATATATATATATATATATATATATATATATATATATAAATAAAATCCTGTTTTCAAAAACAAAATATCAAATGAAACATAGTCTTAATTTTCACATTTATAATAATGAACTTAACTCTATAGAATCCCCCTATTCACAAAGAAAATATATTAAATTTTTTTTTTAAAAAAAGTGCTACCCAAAGAAAAAAATATATTAAAAAATTACTATAAAAAAAGAAGAAATGTACCACAAATTTACCCACTTCTATTTAGTTTACAACACTTCTATTTAGTTTTTTCCTAATTCTATTTAGTATTTTATTACTTTATATGTTGTAAATACTTGATGTGAGGCATGTTGATGTGACCATGCTTATTAAAGGGTCAAATTACCAGGTTAGTGTCGGGAATTAACAATGTAATTAACCGATTTCTTAACTAAAAAAATTTGTAATGAATTTCTAACGCTCCGTTTAATAATAATTAATTTAGTTTTTTTTAAAACAAATTTATTTATAAATACTACTTCCATCAATAAGTTTTTAAATTTTATCGCAGGTTGTTTTCAATCATAGAAAAATGAATCAAAATATTTATAAATATAACAAAATTTTACTGTAGATAAACTGCAATAAACTACTATTTGTGTCTATCTGTGTCATGATAGACATATATAGTAGTCTAACGCGATCTATCGCGGTCAAAATAGAAAATGATATTTTTGCTATTATTTGTAGATATTTACAACAGTTTTTTCATTTAAAATAATTTCCCTTTTATTATCCAATTTTTACTTGTCTTAAAAAATCAAGTCAAGGTTTAAAACCAAAAAACAATAATTAAAAAGCTATTTTATGATAAGAATTTGACAAGGGTACTACATACTAGTGGAGATTTCTCCGTGCATCCACTAATCCCTATGGCCTTTTGTATCTTGCTAAAAAAAAAGAATTTTATTAGAAATTTAAATTTTTTATTAAAATAAATGAAAACCATAATAGAGAAATTGAGTTGAATCATGCATAAATTTAATAATTTTAAAACTAAAAATGGAAAGGTGAAGACAACCAATTAGATAATTTAAACTTGAAAGTTATGAATTAAAAACAATGGTTTGTTTCAAATATAGCAAAATGCGCCAAAATATTTACAAATATAGTAAAATATCGCTATCTATCAGTGATAGACTTTAATAGACTACTATCATCTATTGTTGTCTATTAGTGATAGACATTAATAAATGTCTATCAATGTCTATCATTGTGTATCACTGATACACAATTATATTTTGTTATATTTGAAAATATTTTCAGCTGTTTTGTAATTTAAAACAATATCCTAAAAACAACATAATTATTCTCCAAAATATTTTACAACTAATAGCAAAATACACTGTCTATCGCGATCTGTCGCCGTCTAATGTAAATAGACAAGTAAAATTTTACACTATTTATAAATATTTTGGTTTCTTTGACTATATTTAAGAAGAGCCCTAAAAACAACCTAATTATTCTCCAAAATACTTTACAAATGAACAACTTTACATTAGTAATTCCTACAATGTTTATGAAGGTTTGAAATAAATCTTAGACAAAATAATAATAATAATAATAATAATAATAATAATAATAATAATAATAAACAGCAGGGCTGCGACGCATCAAATACTCCTTGACAAAACGCCACAAAATCTGGACTCAAAGAAAGACAATTTTGCCAACCCATTATTACGAGGCTTTGAAGTAATCGACGACGCCAAATCCCACC
The DNA here is from genome assembly GCA_031780015.1 of Citrullus colocynthis. Taxonomy (NCBI): domain Eukaryota; kingdom Viridiplantae; phylum Streptophyta; class Magnoliopsida; order Cucurbitales; family Cucurbitaceae; genus Citrullus; species Citrullus colocynthis. The sequence goes on along the minus strand of QLSR01000005.1, from coordinate 524,340 downwards.
TCGAATCTAGTTGTCCAAACACAGTTTCTTGCGCCGACATTTTAGCATTCGCAGCTCGAGATAGCGTCGCCATCGTCGGCCAATTCACCTATGCTGTCCCTGGTGGGCGTCGCGACTCACTCGTCTCCCACGCAGTAAATGTTTCCGACAATGTTCCTTTTCCAACATCCGACATTAGGTTCCTCAAACAAAGATTCGAAAAACAAGGCCTGTCTTTGAGAGACATGGTGGCTCTCTCAGGTGCCCACTCCATTGGAGTCGCGCCTTGCAACGCCTTTTCTGAACGACTATATTTCTTTGACGATTGGGTTAATAAAACCGATCCCTCTTTGGACCCAAAGTTTGCAGCTTTTTTGAAAACTAAGTGTCCATTGGATAGTAGGTTGAGTGAGATTACGGCGGATTTGGACAATGTGACACCGAATCAGTTGGATGTTCAGTTTTATGAGAATTTAAAGAGGAAGATGGGGGTTTTGTCGTCCGATCAGGCACTTGAGACTGACCCTTAACGGCAGCGACGGTGAGGGAGATACCGGAGAAATAGGACGGTGTGGATGAGGGACTTCTCAAAGTCAATGGTGAAGATGGGGAAGCTTCAAGTTTTGACTCGAACTCAAGGGGAGATTAGAAGGAATTGTCATTTTAAAAACTAGGGCTTTTCTGTGTGTAATTAGCTTTATAGGTAATTGTTTTAAATGACAAAATTGTTATAAATATTTTTAAATATTATAAAATATCATAATCTGTTAATGATAGATACTGATAGACTATTATCATTTGACATATATCAATTGACTATTAGTGATACTTTGCTATATTTTTAAATATTTTGACTCATTTTACTATATTTGAAAACGACTCTAATTTTATTTCTTGGTTGATAAAGATGAGTTTGTATTCATCAATCATTATCTTTTGTATATGTGTATTTAGATTAATCTTTCTCTGGATCATTTTAACAAAGGATGTGATATCGTTACTTGATTTTCCTTAATCCTAACCCCACTAAGTCATGTTAAATATTTTGAAAAGATTATACAAAATCCACTTAATTCTTTTTGGACCATTTTTCGATTTGTGTGTATTATCTTTGTGTGGAGGCTTTGTATTTTTCTGTCTAGGTTGTATTCTAATTTAGCCCATTTCTCTATCTGGATTGCCCTCATATATTGTGTAACCTTTTTTACGCCCAATTAAAGATTGACATGTGTCAATTTTTAAAATAAAATATGAGTAAAAAAATATTATTTTTTTGTATAGAGGAAGGGGAACATGAAACTTAGGTGCAACTTGTATTCCTCCGTTGCTTTTGTATTCCTATTCCTATTCCTTTTAGAATGAATTGTGCATTGCTTCTGAATTTGGGGTATAACGAGGATGCTGAGAATGTATAAACCTAGTTGAGATATTCCGTTGCACACCTCCATCTCCATCTCTCTAATATATTGTTAAAAAGAAAATTGTTTCATTGAGGCAAAAGACAACTAATTAAGTTAAGTTTCAGTATGCACTTTCAAAACTACCATTATCCATCAATTTTTTTGTAGATGGCAGTGGAAATTTTTTATTCAACAAGGTAAGATTTGGAAAAAATGCTGATTAAAGCCAAATATTTCACATTATATCAAGCTTAAGGACTTCTTTGGAGGAATGAGATTATGAATTTAGCATCACAATTGGGTTGTCGGTAGATATGGTATGAATCAAGAGAAAAAAAAAAAAAAAAAGAAACAATGATATGAATCCACGTAAGAATAAAAAACAATTAGATTAAACCCCATTTGGAGGAATGAGATTATGAATTTAGGAAAGCAGAACTCACACTTTGATTTCCATAGTACAGTGTGTTTGATAAACATCACCGATCTTAATGAATTTTCTTATTCTCATTGATTGATTCCGACGCTTCGTGCGTAAACACCGCCTCAAGTTCTGAATTTTCATTGGAAACTTCATCATTTTGCTACCGCCAAATGTCTCATAGGATGATACTAAAGATATTACAACTTTAGAAAGATCTTTGTCAGTCGTGCTTGCACCATATTTTTATAGAAGTAATTTCATTTAAATTATTAAAAAATTATTTTATTAACTAATAAATGTAATTGATATGAAACTTGATCCCATTTAAAAAAGAAAAAAAAAACTAAAACTCTCATATAATTACTTTTAGAACGTTCAAAATCAAATTTGAAACTGGCCTTATTTAAGGTGGAAGTCTCCTAATTATGGGGGTTAAAACTTCGATCAATTACTAATTTATTATTCTATGCCATATGGGGATGATGATGATTTTGTTGTACACTAGTGTATAATCTCTAGTTAAATCATTTCAATTATTAAAGCTGTCCACAAACTAATATATATATGAGACAGACAATATTCCATGTCATTTTTTTTACCCTCCAAGTGTTATTCCTTCGACAACACCACCTTAGATTGAAATCGAGCCGTCCATTATTCGATGTAAATAAAGGTCCTTGACCTATTAGAAATTTTCTTTTCTTAATTTATAGATATTATTCTACCTAAAATTAAAATTCTAGAGTCTTATTGAATACAAAATCTAATTTTATACATGTCTATTATCGGTGATTTTGGACCAAAAAGCATAATCAACACATTTAGCAAAGAACAAAGATAACAAAGTCAAGAAAATGATATAATTCAAGTCGAAAGTGACCGCTAAGATCAAAATGGGCTTAGAGAAAGCAGGCTAGCTTGGTCCTAGCCCAAGCCAGCGTGCTCATACTCTAGTGGTCTTAGTCGAGCTCTACAAGACAACCTAATGGGGCATGCCTCATGCATTGTCCAGCCGAAGGGATCATATAAATATGGTTAAAAGAAGATGTTCGACATTGGCCTTGACTGAGGCTGATCCTAGCAAAATACTAAACGAGACACACCCTAGCCCCATAAGTCAAAGGATAATCGTGATGCAATTTTGAAACCCTAGAAAGGAAGGTCCTAAGCCAACTGCACCTATAAATACATCATGATGACTCCACGGAGAAGTCTATTCTAATACTCTACTTGCTATACAATTACACTTTTTGACTTAAGCATTTGAGTTTGTGTGTCAAGCATCGCACCAATATGTAGATCGTTTCATCTTGCAAATCAAATTCTCCTCCAAATTACAAATTCACACTTGTTCTTACGTGAAGAATAAGTGTGATTTGTACCTCCAAATTTTAGTATCAACGATTTATACAACATTCATTATTATAATTTTTCTTTTCAAATATGCCAGCCGCTTCGGAATGTTTCCATTTTTCTTAAAGTTTAAATTATTCTTAAATTTCTGATAGTTTTAATATTTTGAATACCTTAGTCTCAATTTCCCAATTTATTGATCTCAATTTTCCATACTGTTAGAATTAAAGGCGTAAAAAAAATCCAAACCATCTCTAATTTATTTTATTTTATTTTATTTATTTTGAAACAAACATCAATTGGGAAAAAAAAAAAAAAAAGAAGACTTAAAAAATGTTAAGACTCAACCGGATCCTTAACTCTTTTAGCGGGCAACAAAGGAAACACATCATTAGCAACGATCACATCAATGCATTTACACTACTTTTTTCCACAATAAAACCAATAAATATATGGAAACAAAAATTGACATAAACGAAGAAATATGTGAATTAAATATACCATTTTTATTTAACACTATCTATCAAAAAGAAATTAAAAATTGTTGTCCATATTTGATGATACAATATAACCCACCTCATAAAATTGGGAACAAAACAAAAAGAAAGGGCCAAAAGCATAAGAGCAAGAAAAATCCTAAAACCTTATATTATATATACATATATATAGGCTCAAAGGGAACATAACTCTCATCCATCTTTCTTAAGAAACTTTAGGTCCAAATATGAAGAGCAAGTGCAAGATGGAAAGTGATTTGAGTGGAGAAGCAAAGCTTATGGTTTTGTTAATGGTGGGCATAGTAATGGTATCTAAAGGTTACTCTCAAGACTTGAAAGTAGGGTTTTATAGTGAAACATGTCCTTTGGCAGAAAGTATCGTAAGAGCCACAGTGGCTAAGGCTGTTGCTCAAAACCCTGGAATGGGTGCCGGCCTCATCCGAATGCATTTCCATGATTGTATTGTTCTAGTAAGCTAATTTTTCTTTTAATAACTTCATCATCATGCATTTTGATTTTGAATTTGTACAATATGTAGAATAACGAATAAACTAGCAAACATGTCATGTCAATATTTTGGTAACGTGTTAATTAGTAGTAAAGATTATAATAGATACACTTATAATTTAAACCTAATATCATGGGTTTTGAATTTTTATAAGTGTTTTATTTTGTAACTCTTTATTTAACTTAATGTTCTTTAATTTTAATCCCAACTCTTATCTAAAAATTTTCAATTTAGTCCCTTATATGTTTTAACATTGATAAGTTAAGCTTGCATATCATGATAATTAGTGAATTGACATAAATTTAAATGAGGAATTAGACCGGAGAGAATTTTCAAATTTATATCTTTCAAGTTGGGTGATACTTTCAACTTTTGCTCTCAACCTTTTTCAGTTTTACCAATAACTCAACCTTCTCAAATTTATCAATAATTCAATCAGTATAATTGCAAAATAATATAACATTAACATATAAAAGACCAAAATTTAACTTCTTAAACAATATAGAAAAGAGGGAAAAACAAAAATCATTCGCACCATAATTAAACAAAAACATAACTTTGTAGCTATTATTTCACAAGGGTCGAGTAGTAGTAGTTAATTAAGTTGTGTTACACATTTATATTCCATACATGAAAACCTTGACAAAAAAAAAAAAAATAATAAATAAATAAATAAATTGCAGGGCTGTGATGCATCAATACTTCTTGATAGAACACCACAAAATCCTGATTCTGAGAAAGACAGTCCCGGCAACCCATTACTACGTGGCTTCGAAATAATCGATGATGCAAAATTCGAAATCGAATCTCAATGCCCACAAACTGTTTCTTGCGCTGACATCTTAGCCTTTGCAGCTCGGGACAGCGTTGCGACGCTTGGCCAGTTCACCTATGCCGTCCCAGGCGGTCGTCGTGATTCACTCGTCTCTCATGGGACAAATGTTTCTGACAATGTCCCTTTTCCGACATCTGACATCGGGTTTCTCGTACAACATTTTGAAGATCGAGGGTTGTCGCTTAGAGACATGGTGGCTCTTTCTGGGGCACATTCGATCGGAAGGACGGGTTGTCCAGAATTTTCTGATCGACTTTTCTTGAACAATGGAACAGAAAATACGGACCCAAGTTTGGACCCAACCTTTGCGACTATTTTGAGAGAGAAGTGTCCATTTGGTAGTGGGTTTGATAAGACGGCGGATTTGGACAACGTGACGCCAAATCATCTGGATGTTCAATTCTTTGAGAATTTGAAGAATAAGATGGGGGTTTTGTCATCGGATCAGGCGATTGCGACTGACCCTCTTACGGCGGCGACAGTGAGGAGATACCAGAGGAATAGGACAATATGGATGAGGGATTTCTCGGCGGCCATGGTGAAGATGGGGAAACTTCAAGTTTTGACTGGAACTCAAGGGGAGATTAGAAAGGATTGCCATTTGAGGAACTAGCTAGGCTTCTTCTTTGTATGTTTCTAATTAAATATCATTTGGTACAAATATTTAAGTTCCATACTTCGTTTCTTTCTTTCTCGTATATTCAACCATTTGAACTGCTTCCCATAATTTCTATCTGTGTTTGTGTTGGAGAGTGATTCATCCTTTATATATTAATCACTTTCCTCTATCTATGTATGTATTTTTACTTTTAACTTGCTGGTTATTTCAATAAAGAATATGTACTAGGTTTCCTTAGTTCATAAACGTTTGCGACTCCATGTGTTTGGAAAGTGTTTGCAAAACTCTTCTAAGTATATTCATTATTGTCAATAATATTTAAATCAACCACTCGTTATTAGAGAAAAAATTATTTAAAGAACGTTGTCACAATTAGATATAGAAGAGAGAATGACAAGTAACTTCAAATTTATATTTTAAATTTTAAATTCATTATTATTTATAGCTCGAGTAAATTATTATCGTTGAAGAATGTTTGGAAGAGTTTCGTAATAACAAAAGATAGAAAAATTTTTTGTAGACACGTACTTTACTTGTTTGGTACTTTTCTAACAATTTTATCTTCAATAAATAACCATAGTGTAAAATTTTGGTCGAAATTTCGAATGAAAATTCGAGATTTTGACCCGCTCAAAATTTTGATAAGGGGAAAAGATTTTTCCCTATTGAATTTTTTAAGCAATTAGATAGGTAAGTTTTCATCTTTCCAAATTTTGATTTTCAAAAAACCAAAATTAAGGGAAAAAAAAAAAAACATATATTTGTTTCTAACTTCTTTCAAACATTTTTCATTGAATTTTCATATAACATTACCTTAAAATTGAATTTATGTAAATTTTGTTTTTTGTTTTTTTGTTTTTTTTGTTTTTTTTGTTTTTTTTTTCATCCAAATTAAAGCTTACAAAATTTGAGAAAATTAATATATATTTATTTTTAACTTAATCAAAACATTTTCTATTGGATGTTTACATCATTTCACTTCAAAATTGAATTTCTGTAAGTTTTGTTTTAAGCCTCCAAAAAGCTTTCATTTTGAAGAAACTAAAATAGGAGAAAAACAACATATATTTATTTTTAACTTCATTTGAACCTTTTCCATTGAATTTTCACATTCTTTCACCTCAAAAGAGTACCTAAAAAGTGTCTAAGTAACACTTTCACCCTCAAAACAACTTAAAAAGTTCATAAAAAATGTCTAAGAGACTTGTTAACTCCCAAAACAATCAAACAAACATAAAAGTACAAGCAAACGTAAGATGCATGAATTGGCTACCATAACTGCAGGATAGCCACAACACATTATAACTTAAATATATATATATATATATATATATATATATTAAAAGGAAACAAGTCTCTTTATTGATATAATGAATTGAGATAATAATTTAAACATATTATAAAGGTACTAAATGCATGAATTAGCTACCATAACTACAGGATAGCCACAACATAATTTTGAACTTTAATTAAAAAAAAATATATATATATTTTAAAAGGAAACAAGTCTCTTTATTGATATAATGAATTGAGATAATAATTTAAACATATTATAAAGGTACTAAATGCATGAATTAGCTACCATAACTACAGGATAGCCACAACATAATTTTGAACTTTAATTAAAAAAAAAAATACATAAGTATTTGAAGGTCCATCCCCTCCATATCCTTGCCACAACAATTTTTAAACATCGGTCCATCTATCTTTCCATTTGGAAAGTTGAAAATGGCTAACAAAAACACATAAAATAGTTTGAATGACGGGTGTGTTTGTTTATAAATATCTCATTTGGCTCTCTTTAAAACAAGAAAAGCCCTAATTGATGGCTTGTGTGCATTGCCGAGAAGATACTAGAGAAATGTCATTACTTAATTTTCTGACAAATTCAAGTAAATTCAATAAACTACTTAAAGACCCAACATTGAAAAACAAATTTTATATTTCTGAAGCAAATTCACCCAATATCCCTGCTCACTTCAAACTATTAAAAACAGAAAGCAACAAATCTATTAAAATCCTTTTTGGAAGTCAGTTGTAACAAACTTTATTCAAGCAAAAGTAAATAGTTGGTGTATAAAAACCTCTTGAAATCTATAGAGATATATGTGTGTGAAATTGTTCCCTATGTGAAAATTGAGAGGGAGGGAGAGGAACTTATCTATAAAGTTCAAAAACTCTTGAAACTTTAATCACTGAAATTTTTGGGAGTCTTTTACAGTAGATGTAGGTTTTAACATTGAACCACAATAAACAGATCACTACGGAAGACAAAAAAAAAAAAAAAAAAAAAAAAAAAAA
>QLSR01000005.1:501698-515812 GCA_031780015.1 Citrullus colocynthis | reverse complement strand
ACAAAAAAAAAAACACAACGGAAAAAAAAAAAAAAAAAAAAAAAAAAAAAAAAAACTGAATAAACATTCTACATCATCATGGAAGACAACTCTAGATCCAAAAAAAAAATCTCAATAAACAACTCACCCACGAGTGGCAATCGACGGCAGGCATGAGCAGCAAGTGACAGTGAGCAAGAGCGGCAATCCATGGCGGCACGAGCAGCGCGTGCGAGCAAGAGCAAAATCTCTTTTCTCGTGCAACAGAGGCTCGGGTGGGTCAACAGCGGTAGGAGCAGCGGCTCGCGTGGGTCGACAGCTGGAGGAGCAACGGGAGCGTGTGTCGTGGAGTCAGTCCAGCGAGAGAAGAAGGAGACCTCGGGGCGAAAGGAGAGCGATTTCGGAGGGTTTCAGTCGTGGAGTCGACTGCGAAGGAGGAAAATAAAAAAATCGTTCTTTTCGTTTTTAAAATGTTATAAATCGAAGCTTTCGCTCTTGCTCGCTCGCTTTCTCGCTCTCTCGCTCTCGCTCTCACATTTAATGACTGTTTTTTTTAGTCATAAATCAATGACACATAAAAAACAATCATGTATTCTGCCAAATTCGAAAATTTTCGTTTTTTTCGGCCAAAAAACGCGTAATTTTGGATTTAATGACTCTTTTTTCACTTTCTCTCTATTTTTAGCACTGTCCATGAGTCAATAAATGTATAATTTGTTGTAGTGTTTATACAATATTTAAGTAAACCATCATGGATTTGTCTAATGATAAAAAATGAGATATAGTCTCAATAAATAGCTAAGAAGTCATGAGCTCAATTCATAATTAGCCACCTACCTAGTAATTAATTAAAATATTTTACGAGGTTTCTTTGACACCTAAATGTTATAGGGTCAAGCGGATTATCCTATCATATGAATCGAGATGCGTGTAAGCTAGTGCAGTCACTCACAAATTTATTTAAAAAAAGAAAAAAGAAAAAAAAAACAATATTTAAGTAGGGGGTTAATAGGAGGGCTAACAGTAGATTAGGACAAAGAAGGCCTAATGGGAGATTTAAATCAATCCTAGTAGAAAGTAAGGGAAATACCTTGGGCTGCATGGAGACCGAGTAGGCTGTTAGAGAAAGGGGAGAGATAGAAGTTCATTGATTTGCATGAAAACAATATTATTTTAAGTTGAATGAAAAATAATATATTTTTGTATGGGCAAAAGCTCAAGAATAATTTAATCCAAGAGCACAATGAAATTAGTAAAAAGCCAATAATAGTAAAATTATTAATTACGAACATTTTCAAGTTGATGTTTTTTTATTATAAATAGTAAGTTTAATGTTTGCTTTACCTTATATAGTATGATTATTCAAAGTAATCATTGTCCATAAGCAAACCAATCCAATTTGAACTCTTCTAGATTATTTTTATTAGCCCAATTATAAAAATAACCAAGCTTTATTATTATTTCATTGAAAGTTTTATATTTGTTATTAAAAATTGTAAAACTAAACCAATTGTAGCTAACCTTATCAAGTCCTGAGAAAGAAAATCAGCTGTGTCAAAATGTGATTAATCCAAGGTTTTATTACATACTTTAAAAAATTAATTCTTTCAACCGACATGTTCTTTTAAAAAGAAAAAATAATCAACCTGACATGTTAAAATAAATTTTGGCCCAACCATAATTCACATTATTTTTCTTTTTAAAAATAAGAGGTGGCAGTTGTTATACTATTAAAAAAATGTTTTTAATTTAAAAATTTAGGATATAGTACTTTCCAAAGGTTTATTATTAATTTATTATTTTTGTTATTTCATATATATAAAAACTTTATAGATATGTGAGGTACATTCAACTAAGAAAGCTCATATGAGTGCATGTCCTCTTCATATAGTATGTAAAATTATTTTTAAATATAGCAAAATAAATCAAATTATTTATAAATATAGAAAATTTTTACTGTGATAGACTAAGAATAATAAAAAACAAAAACAAAAACAAACTCTTCGGTTCAATATCAATTCAAATGAGAGGGAAAAATCGATCAAATACAAGAAAAAGATGGTACTGATAAGTATATAATATAAATAATAAATACTTTAAGTTATTAAAAAAAGTATTATATGTTTATTAATTAATTTCATTTTTTTTTATAAGACCTTATAATTTTCTATAAATATTTATTAACATCTGCATTTTTTATCACTAGTGGTAGTTTTGGAAGGCAATGGACACCTTGAATATTTTCACACAAATATTCATTGGCAATGGTCAAGACAAGTGTCGTTGGAGGTTAAGCATGTAGGAAGTAAAGCAGTGTGAGGATATTTTGGTCATATTTATATATCATGAAATTTCGGAAAGAATTTTCATAATTATATGTAGCCAAACACTTTTTTTGTTTTCCTCTTAAATTTGGATTCGAGTGTTTTGCTTAAAATAACTTATTTCTTAAATTCATTTTAATTATTAAAAAAAAAAATCATTCTAAGTTGTATTCAAACACCACAAGTGCATTTTTTTTAAAATACAAACGCTAGAAGGAGGGCTTGAACCTCCGACCTTGTGGTTAACAGCCACACGCTCTAACCAACTGAGCTATTCCAGCTTGATTATTTGAAATAGAATACATGAATCACTTTTTTTTCCTCTATATTTCAAATACATTGTTAATTGTTTAATCTAAGGTTGATTGTTGTTTAATTTGGGAGTATAAATATTTTAGATATTTGATGAAAAATGAGACTTAGAATGGTTTTGGGTGATTAAGAACAAAAATTTGAACAACCACATTATTATAATATCTCAATTTTTGTTCGAAATTTTAAAGAATTTCTACTCCAAATACACTTTTAAAACATTTACTTGTTTTTCTTTAATGAAATAGGTTGGGCTAAGTGTCCTTGGTTCAATTAATTGTTGTAATTTTTTTTCAAGATGCAACCTGAGTATTGATACAATTAAGAGGGTTTTGAGCCCACTCATCACATTTGTGAAAGCCCATGTCGTTAAATTGTGAGCCACTCTATTAATGTTTTCGAGATGAACTTGAAATCTAAGCTTGGATATGAGATAACATAAAGTTTTATCTTAAAATTAATTAACGAGAGAAATAGTTCATTTATCTTATAAAGATTTTTCTAAAGTGTCATTCTTAACAAGAAGATTAGATAAAATAAGATTTGAGATTGAAAAAAAAAAAAAATTACATTAATATTAATGGGAAATTTTATCTATATACTCAGATTTACCATACTAGGCCAATTTCGATGGAAATAATATTAGTAAAGATATAATTGTGCGACCAAAAAGAGCATAGCATTAAATATTAAATATGTACCCCTAACAAAGAGATTTAACTCTAATATCAGCTAATTTTTTTCAAATTTGAAGTTTAAGTCTCCAAATAGGATATATAATTCCAACCAAATATTATTCCTTTTAAAAAGTTATCTTATCTTAACTGTAATGACATGGCTTATATGCAACATGACAAATCATGTGGTTCTTTTTTTATTTTCTCTTTTTTTAAAGAGATGGCTTTTGATCAAGCATGACCATGTTGAACAAAGTGGGTATATGAAATCAATCCTATGTAATATTATTAAGTTTTAATTGATATAGACTAATAGCCACCCCTTCCTAAGAAAAGAATTAATTCTTCAAGTGGCCTAATTGGAAAATTTTAATTTAATGATATTTTCATTTTTTTTCCCCACCATTCCTACATCGTCGAAAAAAAAAATACATATAATTGTCTTAATATTATGGTTCTTTATTATTGATCTAAAATCATAAATATCAGACATATATAAAATAAACAAATAACAAAAAAAAAATTCCAAAAAGTGATAGTGAAATAAGAAGACCAATCGTGACAAAATTCTAATTAATTCAAGGTTTTATTTTGCCTTTTTTAAGAAATAATTATAAGAAACAAATAATTCTTACCATCCACCTTGTCTTTGTTAAGCATTTCAAAAAAGGAAAAACTTTTGCTTAAATTTTAGGTCATATACTGTTTTATTATTGTTGTGGTTACAATTTATTATTATGTTTTCGTAGAACATATATATAATCACTTTATTTTTTTAGGAATAGAGAATTACAGAATTATGTCATTTGACACCAAATAAACAAATCTCTCCGATGAGGAATTCGTTTTGACTTTTTTTTTTAATATTTTAATCATAAAATAATACAAAAAAAATTAATATGATATAATGTATTATAAAATAATACAAAAAACGTTATTCCAAAATTATGGGATATATCCATAATTGTTAATGAATAAAATAAATAAAAAATACTTAAATGAAGATATACAATTAAGGATGACATATAATAAAATTAATTATTATTTTTAAAAAAATATCTCCAAAGGATTATTACTAAAAATGTTTTGAATTATTTTTAATATTTTAATTACAAAATGATACGAACATTTAATAGGAGAGAGTATTACAAGGTTAAAATGGTCCAAAAAAATTCAAATTTCTAGTTATGGAATATAATTAAAGTCTAAAATATTTGTGAAATATTACTTGTGAAGTAGGTTAATTTTATAAATCTTTCTATTTTTTATATTTTGTTGCAAGTACATTACTGTATAATACCATATTCGCACGGCTATAATTGAGCCATAAAGGACAAACTTAAAAGGATTGTTTGGGGCGTGAGATGAGATATGACGTTTGGAGTTCTTATATTTGTGGAGTTTATATGCATGTGTAGTTCATATATTTGTGTCAACTATTATATGAAAATGAAGTGATTAATAATAAGGGGTAAATATAACAATCAAGCCCCCAACATATTAACAGAGATATAACTCTTATAGTCTATCACGAATCAATTTTGCTATATTTCTAATTTTTTAAAATGTAGTTATTTACTTAATTATTAATTTTAAAAATGGTACTGATTGCATTTACCTAATAATAATAATAATAATTAGGAGACCAACTCACAAACCTAATTTTCAGAAAGCTACAAACCTTTGTAGGAGTTGTAAACTGTACTCCCATTTAATATATATGGACTCAATTTTTTCTGGAGATGAACAAATATGTTGGTGGCTCTCGACAAAATTTTATGAAAGCCAAAACTAATAAAGTTATGAATTGTACTCAAGCTCTAATACTTGAAATTGAAGAGTTCATGGAATTAATACTCAACAAATCCTACACACTCCCAAAAGAATATCCCACCTTTATTATTCCATCTCTTATTTTCTTCTCTCTCAAAATCTATAATCCTTATTGAAAAGAATTAAAATATGTTAGATTCTTGTTGAGTCACTATTAATTATAAATGCTAATTAAGACTCTTGTAATTTGAATTTGTATATGCATTCATTATTCAATTAAAACATCATTCATTAAAAAGGAATTACAAAAGAAATGCTTCATATAATAACAACAAAAGAATTACAACAAGAAGTAAATAAAGAAAGAAAACATATACTTATTGAGTTAAACAGAGAAAAAATTCAATAAATCTGAACAAAACAAGAACGTTTTACATAAAAAATGTAAAAATAGGGTTTGAAATCAATTCACAAAACTGCAATGGCGTCTGATCTCTCCCTGTGATCCTGTGAGGACATCAATGTGGCCCATTTTAACCATTGCCTTCCCAAACTTGGCTGCCCATTTGGAGCCATCGCGGGCATTGTTCAACACCATTTTTGAGGTCCTAGAACTGCTCAACAATGTCTGATCAGAGGTCAGCAGCCCGCGGTGGTTGATTAGCTCAACGTAGTAACGGTTGTCCAAACGGTTCAGGGTCGAAAAATCAAGCGCCACAGCTGGCTGCTCACGCTGGACAATGCTAGAGCTACTTGGCGGCGGGCATTTGCTCTTCAAGTAATCAGCATATGAGGGGTTCATGGAAGGGTCTTGAGCATGAGTTGCATTGAAGGAATATAGCCTACCGGAGAAGGTAGGGCAGTGGGCTATTCCTATGGAGTGGGCACCGGAAAGAGTTACCATTTTCGCTACCGACATCCCTCGTTTCGCAAACTCACTGGCGAGCTTCTTGGCATGGAAAGTGAAACCAGGGAGATTGTTAGCTTCTTCCTTTCTTGAGACGCGCCCATCACGGCGGCCCGCTGGCACCGCATACTTAATACCTAATAAAAATAAATTAATATAGAAGATTAAATTTACTTTAATGTATCAAAATTCAAAGTTTTTGAGTTTAGATAGTTTAACAATATACCTCCAACTTTGTTGGCGCTATCACGAGCAGCGAAAGCGAGAATGTCAGCACAGGACACTGTATTGGGACAAACTGCTTCAAGTTTGGCCTTGGCTTCATCAATAACCTCGAAACCTCTTAAGGTTGGAAAGTTTGCAGGATGATATCTCTCAGCTGGATTTCCAAGAGTGGATTCCAGAAGCACAGAGCCATCACATCCCTAAATGAATTTTATAACACATAAGAGAAATTTAGACATAGAAATCAAATTTTATTTTCCCTAATAGTATTTAGATGGGTTCAAGAAAGAAAAAAACACAAAAAGAGGATTGCTAAACTACTACCAGTTTGTTCGATTTATTTAGTTCTTATACTTCAAAAAGCTTTTAGTGAATATATGATAGGAAGTACAAAGATAAAATAACTTTTGAAATTACAAAAACTAAATTCTAACTTTCTCATACAAATATTTGAACGAATTAAGTGTATACCCTAACAAAGCAATCATGGAAGTGCATTCTGATGAGACCTGCAGCAATGCCAGGGTTTAAAGAGACGGCTTTGTCTACTGTATCTTCAATAATGGCCTCAGCATCGGGGCAAGATGAATGGTAGAAACCCACTTTTAGGTGTGCAGAAGCAAAAGTGGAGATGGAAATGAAGAAGATGATGCATGAGAGCTTGGAGAGAAGTACTTGGAATAAGTTGTGGGAGGAAGTATTTTTAGCCATTGAAGAGAATAAGAGGGATATTTTTAGGCAATGGAATTATTATTTGTTTGGGTTTTGATGAAGAACTTAGGGGTGTTAATAATGTATATTTATAGCCTAAGGATGAGGGTTTCTTATGAAAAACGAAATTGTGTTTTGAAACATGATGAAATTATTATATTAAAAAAAAAAAAAAAAAAAAAAAAAATAAAAAATAAAAAAAAAAAAAAAAAAAAAAAAGTGGTTAGTTAAAAAAAAGATATCAAAATTTAAAATTGAATAAAATTTCATATATATAATAAAAAAAAAAAAAAAAAAAAAAAAGTGGTTAGTTAAAAAAAAGATATCAAAATTTAAAATTGAATAAAATTTCATATATATAATAAAAAAAAAAAAAAAAAAAAAAAAGTGGTTAGTTAAAAAAAAGATATCAAAATTTAAAATTGAATAAAATTTCATATATATAATAAAAAAAAAAAAAAAAAAAAAAAAGTGGTTAGTTAAAAAAAAGATATCAAAATTTAAAATTGAATAAAATTTCATATATATAATAAAAAAAAAAAAAAAAAAAAAAAAGTGGTTAGTTAAAAAAAAGATATCAAAATTTAAAATTGAATAAAATTTCATATATATAATAAAAAAAAAAAAAAAAAAAAAAAAGTGGTTAGTTAAAAAAAAGATATCAAAATTTAAAATTGAATAAAATTTCATATATATAATAAAAAAAAAAAAAAAAAAAAAAAAGTGGTTAGTTAAAATGAAGTTGTCTAAGTTTGAACTTGTATATAGTGTCATCTATATAATAAAAAAAAACAAAAAAACAAAAAAACAAATGGAAGGGGAAATTAGAGAAGTAATTATTGACTAAGGAAAACAGAGCACTAGTGGGAAATTTTAAAATAAGTTTACTTAGCAAAAAATGGATTGCTTGGGCTGCGTGAACCAAGGAGTAGGTATATATTAGAGAGTTGCATGAACAATTTAATATCTCATTTTTATATCTCTTTCATACGATGCATTATTATTTGTGTGTTTCTAACACAATTAAATGTATAAGAGAATGATAGAATTAAAGCTATGTAAATTTTGAATATGCATTCTAATTGTTATTAATGGAATATTTTACTTAATATGTATCTAAGAATCTGCGGAATGTTTTAAAAATAAAATTTTGATTCCATATTGATGTGAAAATTTGGATAGGAAAAATTACATATAATTTTCATGTGACAACAATGATAAAATTTGTCAATTTGAAAAAAAAACCACGACTTGTAAGATGGAAAGATTTGCCCACTGACATGTGGTGCTTGCCACACACGTTTTAGTGCTTAAAGCAAAAAGTGTAACTCTGTAGCAAGTAGAAAATTTAAGTATTATAATGGACTTGCTTCCTCTGAAGTCATAATGATGTATTTATAGGTGAAATTCTGACCTATAGCATACAATATATCATGGTTTTTGAATAATCTTAGGTTAATTCTCGAGCCAAATGGGTCAAAGCATGCATAGCATGTCCCGTTCATCAAATTTGGAACCTCGACCTCAGCTTCATCCTTGACCGATGCGGTTGCTTCGGGCTTTTGACCAAAACTATTCTTTTCTCGATGATCAAATAGGTCGTAGTTATGCTCCATTCATCAATCGTGGAGAGTTGGCCTTAACCTCATCCTTGGCTGAGGTCGAGACTAACTCGTGCTTTAATTGGGCTATAGGGTGTGGTTTTCTAATTTCTAGCTCAAGGTTACGTTCGCTATTTTTTTCGATTATGTCTTTTAGCCCAAAATCAAACACAATATCAAATTGATTGTCCGCATCTATATTATTAAGTTTTTATTCCATTTTGGAATAGTCCGACGCTGAAATTTAGTTAATTTAAAAACGTGGGAAAATAAATTAATAATACATATAATATGTGTATTACTTAGTTTTAACAACCAAAGTATAAGAAGATCATCCTTTCGATAAAACAATCGAAGTGAAAAAGAAGATTAAGTCAGAGACGTTTATAGATTTCAAGTTGTCAACTAGTAAACTACTTTATTTTTAATAATATTAAGCTTTGATGTTTTCAATTGTTGAAAATAATTATAAATATAACAAAATTTTACTTTCTATTTTTGATAAATCGCGATAGGACATCTATCATTTTAGCGATAGACATTCATAGATATTTATTTGTGTCTATCATCGTTTATCATATATAGAAAATAAAATTTTGTTATATTTTTAAATATTTATAATAATTTTGCCATTTAAAATAATTTCTCTTGAGTTTTCGAGATGTATATTATTCAAACTTCAACTACAGGTAGATACTTTTATGAAAACTATTTATTTCCAATTTTATTATAAATGTATATGTATTTTTAAATAGATGTTTTACCACTTTTCTAAGAAAATTAAAATTAAGAATAAGATACATTTTTAATTCCAAAGTTTGAATTTCATGTCTATTTAACTATTCAAGTTTTAAAAATAACACTTCAATTGATGAGATGAAAAATAGTTCTAAATAAATATTATTTTTTTATTAATTTAGATTTATTTTACTTAGCTTAATTCTTTTTTCCACTTTTCTTCTCTCTTCCTCGGGACGAATCTATAAAAGGGCTAAAGGGCACGTGTCCCCTTGAATTTGTGACATTTTACGTATATGTATATTAGGAGATGATGATAGTGCTACGAATGTGTTAACTTAGTCGAGATATTTCAGTGTACCTACCAACCCACTCTGAATCGTACCTTTTAAGAAAAGAAAACAATAATAAAATGCAAAAGTTGTCATTATATTTTTCATTATTAAATTACGTACAATATCATTATATTTATATAAAAGAAAAATATTTTATGTGCTTCTGGCTAGTAGCACTTATTTTTGTTATGTGCTTCTAGCTGTTAGCACCTATTTTTGTGTTCTCCGTCCCACTAAATTATCTAATCATAATTCTTCATATGCTAAATTATTATTATTATTATTATTATTATTATTATTTTCTCTTGTGACTTAAAAGAGGATGCACAAAAGTCCCTCCACTCTTCATAAAATAATTTCATAAAAAGCATAACTACACAATAAAGGAATTACAATAATACATAAAACCGAGAAATATACACTTTCAGAGCTACATCAACACACAAATAAATAAACAAATGAATGAATTTGAACAAAACAATTAGACCCTTTCGTTTTTAAGAAACAGCAAACATTGTTCTTTGCCGCAGATTAATCAGATGATTAAAACTAAATCACCTCTCAAATCTCAATTAACAAAGCTGCAATGGCGTCTAATCTCACCCTGTGATCCCGTGAGAACATCAATGGAGCCCATTTTAACCATTGCCTTCCCAAAATTAGCAGCCCATTGATAACCATACTTAGCATTATTCAACACCATTTTTGAAGTGGAAGAGCTACTCAACAATGTTTGATCGGAGCTCAGCAGCCCACGGTGGTTCTTCAATTCAATATAGTACCAATTATCCAAACGATTCGGAGAGAAGAACTCGAGCGCCACCGTCGGTTCCTCGCCATTATTATTGCCACTCGGCGGGGGGCATTTGGTCTTCAAGTAAGCAACATACGAAGGGTCCATGGAAGGGTCTTGTGGATGAGTTGTGTTGAAGGAATAGAGCCTGTTGGAGAAGGTAGGGCAATGAGCTACTCCAATAGAGTGTGCACCCGAAAGAGTCACCATTTCTGCTGACGATAATCCTCTTTCGGCAAAGCTCCTTGTGAGCTGCTCGGCATTGAAAGATGGACCAGGGAGACTTCCAGCTTCTTCCATTATGGAGACACGACCGTCGCGGCGACCGGCTGGTACTACATAGTTGATACCTCCAACTCTATATGCACTATCACGAGCGGCAAATGCGAGAATGTCGGCGCACGATACGGTGTTCGGACAAATATCCTCGATTTTGGCCTTGGCTTCGTCGATAACCTCGAAACCTCGTAAGCTTGGGAAGTTTGCTATATTGTCTCTTTCTGCTGGGTTGTTGGGTGTGGATTTCAACAACACTGACCCATCACAGCCCTAAAATTGTATTAAAAAAATTAAATATTAAATTAATACTAATGAAAGGGGAAATATAGTATTAAATTGGTCAAACATAAAATTTTTAATTTTTGAATCTACCGCTAAACACTTGTTTGAATATATGTGAAAATATATATAATAGAACACTATTTTTTATTGTATACCTTTATCACTTTTTTAAATAAGATATTAGATAAAAAGAGATTTTGAGATTTATCAGGATATCTAAACTAAATTGACACATCTGTAGCACTTTTATCAAACTTTTATCTTAGACAAAAAGAACATATTCTAAGACTTAGAAATCAAATTCAACCTCATATTCAAATGACCTTTTAAAGAAAAAAAAACACACACAATAAATAAAAGTTTAGAAGAACTTGATACTTACTCTAACCAAACAATCATAAAAGTGCATGAAAAAAAACACTGCACAATAAATAAAAGTTTAGAAAAGCTTGATACTTACTCTAACGAAACAATCATGAAAGTGCATTCTAATAAGACCCGCAGCGATACCGGGGTTTTGAGAGACGGCTTGGTTTACAGCATTCTTGATAATGGCCTCAGCATCAGGACAAGATGATTCATAGAACCCCACTTTTAGGGTTGCAGAAGCCAAAGTGGAGAGAATTAAGAAGAAGATAGTGATGCAAGAGAAGAGGTTTGAAAGAAGTTGGAACTTTTGAGAAGAAGAGGCCATTATTATCATTGTATTGAAGCCTTTTGTACGAAATAATAATGTCTTGGTTTGAATTAATAAGAAGAGATGATTTATGATTAAGTACTTATAGGCAGAGGGTTTAATTTCTTATGTAAAACGAAACCGTGTGTGTTGAAAGCTGTCAATGTATGAAGTTTTCTAAAGTTTGATCTGTTCTCTCATCATATATTTAAACAAAATGGAGGTTAATTATTAAATTATTTGACCAGGGGAGACAAACCCCCAATCGGATATATTTAAAATAAGTTTTTCTTTTTTTTGATTTTATAATATTCTTTCAAAATTTTTCTAACTCTGCATGCTTAAAAGTACGAGTATTCTTAACTATTTTTTTTTTTAATTTGCAAAATTTGACTTGATTTTTTAAGACGATATATTAAAAAATATATAACTGAACAAAAAAATGTAGAGCTGGGAAAAGTGATCTTGACTTAAAACTAAAAAAAATATGGTTATATAAATGGGGCCTTTAACTTTACCAATCAATATAAGCACTTTTATTAAATTAATTAATAATCAGTTTATCAAACACAAAAAATGTGTTAAAATTATTTTAGAATTAACTTGACTGTATCCAAATGCTTACTCATTAAAACAATTTTTTTAAAAGGTCATAATCTTAATCCATTATGAAATAGTCCGAAGAATAATAAGAACTATTTGAACGTTGAGATTTTCTCGATTAAAAAAAAATGGTAAAAGAAATAGTCAACTTTTAGATTCTACTAAGGAGAAAAAAATAAATACACCATAGATAGATTGATGTCAACTTGACATTAATTATATTGGTTTATTCCCTATATTTTTGGTTTGAGACCCATTCTATTTTGGTATGAATTAATTATTATTGATTTGAATTTAATCTTTATCGGAATTAGTAAAATAAAAATACAATTTTTATTTAAGAAAAGACACCATCTGAAGTATATGTTCAAGATTTATATATAAGACTTTTTTCTCTTAAATAGTTGAGTATAAACTCATAGGAATTACTTTTAAGGGCGGTTTATTTTTAAATATAGATACTCGAAATTTTTAGATGTTCGAAATTAAGGATGTCCAGAATTACAAATATATTTTTTTAAAAGACATGTGAATACTTGGATAAGTACTGTGTTTGTTTTGCATGAAATTTCTATTTGAGAATGTCTTAAATTTGCATAATGTTTTAAGAATGACCTTACGACTATTTATGAATTTGTAATTAATTTAATATAATTTGAACTTATATAACATATATCTTTTCATTAATTTGAATTTCTTTTTAGTTAATATAGTTGTATTATTTTATTTCTAATTTTTTCAACAAAATCATATATATTAATCTAAGATTTTTTTATAAAATAAATATTAATTTAAATTTAAATTAGAATATTTTTTAAAAAAATTAAAAAAAACTACAATAAAGTGAGTGAAAAAAAATAATTGACAATATTTATTTTAATTATAAAATAAAAATAAAGAAGAGTGATATATATACGAAAAAAAGAGTACAAAAGTACAAAGAATATGCTCTCAATACGGGAATCCAACAAATCCATATTTCATGAGGGCATCCAAAAACTCTTGAGATGCCCTCTATAAAGCCATCCTAGGATGCCCGAAAATCTAAATATACCAAGGCATCTTATATTAATGTAAAACAAATTCGATAATCCAGATGCTTACTTCATGAAAATATTGGATTCCCACGAAACAAACGACCCCTTAAAATTTTGCTTGTTCATTTTTCTATATTTGAAAATAGCCCTAATTAATAATCAAAATTTGTAATTATTTTATCAATGTATAATTTCCATTACACACCTTAAGAATAAATGTTGCATAAAACTTATAATTTTAGTAATTAAATAGGGTGCTACGAATGTAGCATCCTAGTTTAAATATCTTGATACACGCACACTTCCTCACCTATGTGTATTCTCTTTAAATAAATAAATAGACTTTCAAGTGAATGGATTTGGACCCATGAAAGGTTTTACAAGTTTTATGAGACAAGAAAAACAATAGACATAACTCTGGCCATTTTTTTTTTTTTTTTTTTTTCTCTCTCAACTCAAAGTTTCATAATCCTTACGAATCAAAGGCCAAAATAATCCAAGCTCACACTTGCAATAATGCAAGAGATTTCTGTTATGAAATAAGAAGAAGAAATCATTTGAAAATAGCATATCCCAACAACAGATATATATCCTTGGCAACCACGACACTCAATGTTATGCGTTTTCAAAACAAATTTTAAGTCCTTTTATCACTACAATAATGTTCATACAATTCTTGTTCCCAACTATCATACTTCAATAATAATCCACACGTATTTAACAAACCCTACATGGTTTAACAATTAATTCAAGCTTTAAATTACCTAATTCTTATAAGTATAGTTATAAGAATAGTTAGTCTCATACTACAATAATTTTTACTTGTTCCAACTTTTAGGTTTTTTTTTTTTTTTTTTTTTTT
>QLSR01000005.1:476131-498419 GCA_031780015.1 Citrullus colocynthis | reverse complement strand
AAAAAAGAGTTGCATTTTGTTAATCAAAATTGCATCATTGAAATATTGTTATTTTATTCATTTTTGTTACCTATGACATATGAAATCCAATTTAGTCGTGAACAAAATTTGAAAGAAGTTGATTTTGCTTTAGGACATGTTAGGTTCTAAAAATAGGTTAAATCATATGTTTTTATTCCTTTGAAAGTAATTCTGGCTATTGAAAAATATATTTAAAAAATGTAAAAGTTAAAATTAAATTAGTTTTGTGCTTTAGAATGAGTTTGACAATGTTAATTATTCTTAAACATATATAATTTGTGGAATGATATTTAGTTTTTTTTTTTAATTAGAAAAAATGTCCACCAACAAGGTACGTTTCTCGTGAGTTTCAAATATGCTAGTAATTAAAACAATACTTTTATAACACTATCAGCTTTTTAGTTTTTATTAATACATTTTTATACTTTTATTTCGAACGAGTATATCGTTGAAGTTTTTAAAATATTAATGATAGAATTAAATTAAAAAGAAAATAAAAGAATCGGTGGAGTTATAAAGAAATAATTTTATAAGTTCGTGATTTTAATTAGATACATGCATCATAGCAACTTAAAAGGTGATGTCAATATCTTAAAATGTTTTAAAGAGTGGAGAAACACGACTTTGAGAGCCATTAAATTGTAAGAACAAACATGAAACTAAGGGTAAGAAACTTCCCTTTCACTACATAAGTTTAAAAATAAATAAATAAATAAAATAAAATAAAATAAAATTTCAAAGCTTTTAAAAGTTCTATTGTGAATTATTTACAACTTTTAACAAAAATGAATAAATAAATAAATAAATGTAATTAGATGATTGCCTTAGAAGAAGGTAAAGCTAATTGGGAGGGAAGAAGATCTTGGAAGAGAAGTTGTTGACCAAATCAACATCAAAATTGAAGGTTGCTTGAATAACTTCTAGTGAAAGAGACTTTCAAACTTTGATGCTACCGACTAAGTGAGTGAAAACAGGATTGGGGGTGCTAATAATGGAGAACCACTCCATTCCTTCAAGATCTCCATCTTTGATACTACAAAAAAACCTTAGTACTATGAATAGATATCCAACTTTCACTCTCGTTTCCAAAACCTTCTTCCCATCCACCCCGACAACCTCCACTCTTCCACTCCCTTTCACTATGTATGTTACTTGCAGTGCTAAATCGCACGAGAATCCAGGCGAGCAGTTGCACTTCCATCCAATCGAACTAGATCTGCACCCAGCCCTACCTCCCCTACTAGAGGCAAATTCTTTGTGTTTAGAACCACAACCTGTCCACCATTCTTCACGTCCACATCCAATGGCGCTTGTTTGCAATTCAACACCATTCCATTTCAGTGCTCCTTCTTCGCCTCCAGTATCTTTGTTCCCTCCTTCAGTTTCACAATTCCACTTCCAATTTGGTTCTTCACCAAAGATTTCACTGACATCTTGTCCATATCCCACGCTCGCCAGACGACTCAATGGAGAAGCCGGTGAAGATTCCATTAGTACCAGTTAGGAAGAAGTCGGTGAACTCGCCTGATTTATGAGCTTTTGATGTGTCCCCTAAGAATAGAACCACCGGATTCATATCTTCTTTGTTGAACCACCATGTGACCACACCAAATGGAAGAGCAATTGCATCTCCTTTCTTTATTGCAATCACCTTCTCCTCCGATTCTGGCAGAATGATCCCAACTACTTCATTGCCTAAAACATTCTGCTCATCGATTAGATCCATACACAAATTGAACTTTCAAATAGAGTAGAACATAAGTAAAATTGAAGATTTATCATGAAGAACATAAGCAACTTTGGAGGAATCGAGAGCGAAACCATTCTTTTCAAGGGCAAGCTTGGAGGCACCAATAATTCCTTTCATGAAGCATGGGAAGTTCTTTGGAAGTCCAAGAATAATAGGAACCTTTGTCACCACCAAAAATTTTCTTGGGTAACTGAGAGGTCAAATTAATGTCCATAGCAACAGAAAAGAAACGAAAGAAAGCTTAACGTGTTGAGAGATTGATGTGATGAAGATGGTGTTGCGAAGGGAATTTGTGAAATCCAAATTCTGAGGCTCAACAATTTGTAGAGAATGGGAAACAAACACCTAATATCGATACAAATTGGAAAATTGTTACGATTCCTTGTTTGTTTTAGCATTGGAAGTGGAAAAATAAATAAATAAATATTAGGTTTTAAATTGTATGTATACGATTCTATAGCATATTCAACTAATAATATTCGAATAATTAATTGATTTCGTTTTCTTTTTCTTTTTTGAAAAGGAATTTGAATAATTAATTGATAAAATATTATTTGAGTTTATCCTCACATTTGAATGAAAACCGTATAATATTAAGTAAATACATTTGCAATATAATGCGTGACTTTCCCAATTTTTTTAAATGAATTTTAAAAATACTCAAAATAATCGAACAATAAAACAAAATTTAAAAAGTTCTAACACATTATGAAACAGTCTAAGAAATGAGCAATCAAATTATTTCAGTATTTTATAATCATGTGTATTTAATTTCTTTATTAGAAAAACTCGAACCACATATTTTTTTCTAATTATTTTAATTGTTATATTTTCAAAATGTTTATTTTGTGTGCACTTCCATCCTAAACGTTCGATAAAATTATCATTCTGATTTTTTTATTTCTTTTATCACTATTATTTTTTAAATATCTATTTTTTATCTTTATTTTAATCCTTAAGTCATTCTTTAATAAAATCTTCGGAATATTATTTAAATGTAAAACAAAATAATAAATTGTTAGGAATTTGCTTTTTTTTTCCTATTGGGATAGGAATTACAAAATTGTTGATCTAATCATAATTTAATTTAAAAGAAAAAAAAATCAACTCTCATTCCAAATATCATAATTTGATCGATCATCTGTATTTTTTATGGCTTGTTTCGAGCCTTGTGATTTTGAGAGATTTCAAACGAATTCGGTTGTTTGTTACTGCTAGAAAAAGAACAATTTTAAAATCTAAAGTGATTTCAAATCTTTTTTCTACTCTAAAAAGGTCGAATTTCATAATATTTCATAGGATTTAAAAGTAAATTATTAATTTAATCTTGTCGTATAGCAAAAATTTTTATTACAAGTATAACAAAATTTTATGATAGACCGTGATTCATCTATCATAAGATTTTGACATTTGCCGTAATAGACCCAAATAAATATCTATTACAGATGTAAAATCTTAATTTAAAAAAATAGTTTGATATTTTTTTTATTTATAATAATTTTCCTTAAATTTATTTCAAATCAGCGTGTCTTACCAAATTTTTACCCTTCTTATTGTTACAAAAAATAGTGGGTGTACCTATCAAATTTTCCAACACGTGCAGATTTAAGGCTTTGAAAATACAGGGTGAAAATTGAAACAACTTATTAAATTCTGGGGTAAAAATAAATTAAATAAATAAATAAAAATTCCTAGGATAACCATATTCCGTATGGGAATGAAAACTTTATGTTATCCAAACAAAGAGCTTCTTCTTTGTAAGGTTTTAGGGATCTGAGTTTGAAGACAGTGGCAGTGAACGAGGAACTAGGGTTTTAAAATGGCTTCCCGTTGTCAGTTTTGGCTTCCAAAGAAGAACAGATTCTGTGCAGTTGCTCCCATTAACAATTCCAAGTACCACCGCCATTTCTCATCCCCTTCTACTTCTCTGGAATTTAATGGCTATTTCAATCGCTTAGTTCCCTTATAAGTTTTCTTTCATTTTCGAAATTTTTCAAGATTTTGTGGCAATCACAGCTCCAGAGCTGATGGAGAGATGGTCCCATGTCCTGTAGACCCGTCTCAGTAAGTTCAATAATTTCTTTCTCATTTGTGTATTTAGTGTTCGTTAACTCTGATATATAGCTTCCTTCCAATTTGGTAACAATTCTTAGTCTATTATGTTCTCTATATTTACTTCTCTAGCTGTGTGCTTCGAGAAAATCTTGAAGGGCATGTAAAAAGGTGCCCATTATTGAAACAAACTCAAACTTTGGCTGTCCAACCGTTCTATCGAAAGGGCATCAATGCTGGGGAGGAGGATTCGTTGTCGTCGGAAAATCCAGATTCGGGTTTGTCAGATTGCATTTCCTCTGAAATGAAGAGGACTATCGTTTATGGTATGTCTGGAGCCGAATTTCATCGCCTTCTTGGAAAGATTAGAGCTCTTCATGATCTGATATGCAAGGATATTCAAGATTCTTATAAGATAAAGGAAGCTTGCAATATGTGGATTAAAGGGGAAATAGATAGGTACTTTAGTTGTGTTGTTAATTGCTTTCATGGGATTTAATGGGGTTTTGTAAAATGTGCTCTGTTTTCTTTCGGGTAGGAAAATTCCATTTCAAGAGAAACATGTTCTGCAGCAGGCTTCAATTCTCGGAAACTTGGAGGAATTTGGAGTGCTGAGGAATTGTGATGGAGGTGAACAATGTGAGGGTAACCGATCATGTGCCAGTGAGGCTAACATTGTCCCCACCGTGGTTGAGTTCGGAGCAGGAAGAGGCTACTTAACTCAAATGCTTGCAGATTGTTATGGTATCAAAAGGGTGTTTCTGGTTGAGCGGAAATCGTACAAACTGAAGGTTAAAATTCAAGATTTTGCCCTTATGTACGTCTAGAATTTTAGCAATTTGATCAGTTAAATTTTGGCAGACTAATCTCCATTTGGCTTTACATCCTTGTAACTGTATGTGTTTTGTTATGCCAATGCAACCAATAGGCTGATCGATCACTGCGACAGATAGAGAGCTTGATTTTAGAGCGTTTGAGAATCGACAGTAAGGTTTCCTCAAACTTTGTTTATGTTTTTTCAAAAACTGTCTTTTAACAAGCTAGAGAAGTACATTATAATCATATACTTGCATTCCGAAATTGTTTAATGTGTCCTAATTGCAGTATGGTTAAGTTCTTTCTTGTGTTAATTCCATCTGATTCTTGACCTTGATGACACAAGTATGGTTAAATTCTTTCTTACAGTTGAGGATCTAAACTTGAATGCTGTTGAACCTCTGAGGCATAATCCTTACTTAGCCATTGGTAAACATCTCTGTGGGCCGGCTGCAGGTTGTTCAATCATAGTAATGAATTTATTGTAAACTTTAGTTGTTACTTACCCCAAGTAAAGCTGTCTTGATTCCTATGACCTTTTTATTTCATAGATTTGGCTCTCAGATGTTGCCTTACCAAACAATCCAATCATTCTGATGCTGAACAGTGCGGAAATGGGCCGAAATTGAGAGGTTTGGCGATAGCAACATGTTGCCATCACCTTTGTCAGTGGAAGCATTACACAAGTGAGCGATCCTTTTACATCTTCCCAATATGTGCTTCAAATGAGTTAGCTTTTTCCTTTTCTTTTGTTTAACTTTAGACAAAACCGGTATTCAGTAAGATGATCTTCCCTGCAGATAAGAGATATTTATTAGAACTGGGAATCACAAAAGAAGAATTTCTTGCTATTACATGGTTCACTAGTTGGGCAGTGGATGCTAATCACAGTGAAGATATTTCAGATGTAACCGAATTGAAAACATATCTTCAATCTAGGTAAACATTATGACTTTGATGTGTACAAAAATGTTACTTTTACTGTTCATATTGCAACCTCATGATGGATGGTGGCCATTTTACATAACCTGCACCCAATTCTCATATCATTGCAGTGAAAATGAAGTCGATGGAATGCTTGGAAGCACGGTAGACGACATTGTAAAAAGTATGAATCCAGTGGAAAGGGCAGTCCTGGGATTTATGTGCAAGGAGATTATTGATATGGGAAGACTAATGTGGATGAAGGAACGTGGGTTGGAAACACAGCTTGTTAAGTATGTCCCATCTGGCATTTCCCCTGAAAACCATTTACTAATTGCTACGTGCCGAAATATTTTTGCTACTTAGATTCTGTAATTGAAATTTTCATGGTTTATTGTGAGAATAAGTGGAAACATTTACTCTTGAACAGTTTTTGCCTGCTTGGCTGTGGTTCAAAAACAAGTTTTGAAAACCAAGGATGTGATGAAAGAACACATTTTTTTGTTTCTTAAAATGTGCTTGGTTGTTGTTTTCAGATTGTGACATCTCAATTTGGAACTAAGTTATGTGCACAATTTGAAAATAGTATTTAACAAAATGTGTTTAGTTTAATCTTTGAAGAATGAATTTGGCAACTACAATAATATAATATATTAGAACAGCTCCATAAATGATAAAATTTTTAGTTTTTGTGTCAATTTGGTCCCTTAGCTTTTGAAATTATCTAATAGGTCCATAAACTTTTAATTTTGTGTCTAAACTTTTAATTGTATATCTAATAAGTTCATGATATATTCAATTTTAAATTTGGTAATTGATCTATTCAATATAAAATTAGAATTTGTTTTTAATGAAAAACTATCCAATTACACATTTAGTAGATAGTGAATAAAAAAAATATCGAATATATCAAGGATCCACCACGATACAAAATTGAAAATTTCAAAAATCTATTGTACATCCTAATAAAGAAGGATCTATTAAAAGTTTAATAAATAAAAAAAAAATTATTAGGACTCCTTGCAATTCACTAACTTGTTTAACACAAAATTAAAAAATTACTTTTGAAAGTTGTGAATTAAATAGACATCAAGGTTTAGTTGAGAATAAACTTTAAATTTAACCTGACTTTTTTAACAGTAACATTTGAATTAAAAAGACTTTATAGACAAATAAAAAAAGTATATATAAATAAAAATATTATGGAGATGCAGGGGATCGAACCCTGTACCTCTCGCATGCAAAGCGAGCGCTCTACCATTTGAGCTACATCCCCAGAATTCATCAAACAATTTATTCATTTTATATTTTATTGTCACTCCAACGTAGAACTGCTTGTCGACCAAGAAATATTTTTATACAATTTTTTCAAAAACCACAGCATAAATCCAAATCCATTTTTCTCATCTCTTACGTAACATTCCACTTCCAATTCCATTCCACCATTAATTTAAACCCAAAATCTCTCCGCTATCACACAACTCTTCACTTTCGCCACTTCCCCAAAATGGACAATCCCACCGGCGCCGTCATCTTCACCACCGTCGGCTTCCCCCAATACGGCTTCGACATCTTCTCTGTTCCACTTAATTCCCCCACCACCGAACACCGCCTCACCGACGGAATCTCCGTCAATTTCAACGCCCAATTCCTAGATAACCAACTTTCCGTCGTCTTCATCTCTGAACGCTCCGGCTCCTCTAGAATTTACCTCTCATATTCTCCTAATTCCGCCCCCAAATTGCTCCCTTCCGCCCCCGGAAGCTGCTTTCACGACCGGCCCATCATCAGAAATGGTCGACTCTTTTTCATCTCTGCTCATGAAAACCCCCAAAAGCCCTTCACGAGCTGGTCCGCTCTGTATTCCACTCCGTTGGACGTTGGCGATTCGGTTACCCGGCTGACTCCTCCTGGGTCCGTCGATTTCAGTCCGGCGGTTTCGGAAAGTGGGAAGTTTGTGGCGGTTGCTTCTTATGGCTCTCGTACTTGGGGCGGCGAATTTCACGAGCTCCACACAGAAATTGTTGTGTTCAAATCTTCTGACCCAGATCGACGGGTTGTAGTTTCGGATCGGGGCGGATGGCCATCTTGGTCCGGCGACTCCACTGTCTTCTTCCACCGGAAGGGCGACGATGGGTGGTGGAGCATTTTCAGAGTGGAGATTCCTGAAAATCTTGATTCCTCTGTTTCCTCTGCCCCGATCCGAGTCACTCCGGCGGGTCTGCATTGCTTTACTCCGGCTGCCATGAACGACAGCAAACGACTTGTCGTCGCTACCCGAAGAGCCGACGGTAAATTCCGACACATCGAGATTTTCAATTCCGAATTGGACGAATTCATCCCAATTACCCAGAAATTGAATCCGGATTTCCATCATTACAACCCGTTTGTCTCGCCGGATTCCAATTCCATCGGGTACCACCGTTTTCGCGGCGAGTCAGCTCAGGGCGAGTTAACGATTCCATATCTCAACCCGGTAATTTCCCCAATTAAAGAACTACGTATGATCCGAATAAACGGTTCGTTCCCAACGCCGTCACCTGACGGCGATTTAATCGCGTTTAACCCCAATTTCATGGGATTACAAATCGTCAAATCAGACGGCTCAAAATGTCGAACCGTTTTAAAAGATCGAACCGCTTTTTACAATTCGTGGAGCACAACGGAAAAAAACGTGATCTACACTTCGTTGGGGCCCATTTTCGGGGCGGTAACAGCGACGGTCCAGATCGCTCGGATCACGATGAACTCTGATGATCTCAACAGTGGTGATAGCGATGAAATTGCCAGTGAAGTGAAGATTCTCACAAAAGAAGACACCGGAAATAACGCCTTTCCGGCGTGCTCGCCTGACGGTAAGTTTCTGGTCTTCCGATCCGGTCGGTCAGGGCACAAGAATCTTTACATCGTCGACGCCGTGAATGGCGAGTTTATCGGGGAAGTACGGCGGTTGACCGATGGACCGTGGATCGACACAATGCCAAGTTGGTCGCCGGCGGGAGATCTCATAGTATTTTCTTCAAACATGCATAATCCGAAGAACACTGAAGCATTTAGTATCTACCTCATCAGGCCGGACGGTTCGGGGTTGAGGAGAGTACACGTGGCTGGACCGGAAGGGTCCAGTGAGGTGGACAGAGAGAGGATTAACCATGTATGTTTTAGTAGGGACGGTAAATGGCTTTTATTTACGGCGAATTTGAGTGGTGTGACAGCGGAGCCAGTGTCGTTGCCCAATCAGTTTCAGCCATATGGCGATTTGTTTGTGGTGAAATTGGATGGGACTGGGTTGAGGAGGCTGACGTGCAATGGATATGAAAATGGGACTCCCACGTGGTATTATGGGAATAAGCTGGCACTTTCTGGGTTGAGTTTGAAAGATGAGATGGTTGGTGAGAAGTTGAAGGGAGAATTTGATGAACCGCTTTGGATAAAGTTCGATTGATGATATGTGCCACGTGGACTTTTTTTTTAAGATTTGGTTGAATTCTAAAATTAAGAAAACGGAACATTCGGTAGAATTGAATTTCGGTTTTGGGTCCCACTTGTTTCAATGAATTACATCTTAATTGGGATAAACGTAGCCTGAATAAATTTTCAAGACCTTATGTTTCAATAAATGAAGTTCAAGCTTTGTTGATGACTAGTCGATCAATGTTGTTACGACTTGTGCTTTGATAGAGTGGTTTTTTTTTTTTTCTTTTTTTCTATATTTCTTTTAAAAAAAAACCCGTCCCTAAAAAAATTTTGACCAATTTATTAATCATTATTGAAAAAAAAGATAGATTGTAATAAACATGATATGGTAATTAAGAAAGCAAGTGGTAGAGTCATTTCTATTTTTTAAGTATTACAATTCATCAACCTATCACGAGGGTGATTTGAATGAGAATTATAAACATTTTAATGTTAAATGGAAAGATTTGAAAAAAAAATTATGAGAAATTTTTAAAAATTATGAAATAGGTGTAAATTATAAATATCAACGGTATATTTAAATTGTCTCACTACCATATAAAAATATGAACAAAATTATCAAGTTGAGGATTTATATATGACGTAATTATAAATATGGAACTTTAATTGACACAACTACAAAAACTTAAAAGTTATACATGATATATACGTAAAATCTCATTACAGTTGGATGTAATTTATATTTTATATTTTATTTCTTATACTTTCACATGCCTTAGTTGTAGTTCGTATACTTTGAATAAGCATTAGAAATAGTATTTATTGTTAGTTTATTGTATTTTTTTTCTTTAAAAAGTAGCATTTCCTTTATAAAAGTTGGAAGTGTTTTTGTATGATGTCATTTTTTACTGAAAAAAATATGGTTGTTGTTGTTATTATTAAATTATTTTCAATAAAAATTGATTTTTGAAAGACTAAATTTAATATTTATTAGGAGTACAAACATTAAGGTCCCATTTGATAACCATTTGATTTTTAGTTTTTAAAAATTAAGCATATTTTGTCTCAATTTCTTACTACGATTTTCATCTTTTAAAGTAAAAAAAGTTGAATTCTTAGTTAAATACCAAATTTTGAAAGACAAGTCACTAAATTCTTTTTTTTTTTTGCAAATTTAACTTGATTTTTTAAAATGAAAACCTCTATGATCCCGCCCCTTGGTGCTCTACTCCTTCCAAGCACATATCTTTGGCTTTCTTACCAAATTAGAGAAATTGATGCTCATGGAAGACGATTCCAAGGTCTTCATCAAGATTTGAAAAAT
The DNA here is from genome assembly GCA_031780015.1 of Citrullus colocynthis. Classification (NCBI taxonomy): domain Eukaryota; kingdom Viridiplantae; phylum Streptophyta; class Magnoliopsida; order Cucurbitales; family Cucurbitaceae; genus Citrullus; species Citrullus colocynthis. Next base: position 488,115 of record QLSR01000005.1, on the reverse strand, counting down.
AATGCTCATTTTAGCTATTTAGCTATGATAACAATGCCTTGGAAGAGTCTTGTTTTTTCCTCATCTATTGTTGGTTTTTATTATTACTATTGTTTTAATAAAATTATCTTAATAAGGGTATTAATTGATATACTTGTTAAGGATAGATTTGGATTAGAGAGCATAATCGATATTTTATGGAGTGTGCAAACTATCTCATCAAGAAAATAATGAAACTTGAACCACCACATTCCCAAGGTCCAATTAAGCATGAGAAGAAGGGAGTTTGGACAAGACTCAAATTAGCCTCCTCAGCCTCGACCAAAGATGAGGTTGAGACTGACTCTCCCCATTTCATGAATGGGGCAGTGACATATTTGGTCCTCAGGAAGAAAAATAGTTTGGGTCAAAAGTCCAAATGACCTTCTTGCCCTTGACCTTAGCCAAGGATGAGGCTGAAGTCGGCTCTCTGCATGATAAATGGGGCATGTTAAATGCATGCTCTTTGACTCATTTGGTTCGAGGATTATCTTAATGTGACTCGAAAACCCTAATATGGATGTTCTATGTTAGAATTTACCTATAAATACATCATTATGATTTTAGAAGAAGTAAGTTCATTGTCATCCCTAAAAGTCTTTCTATAACTTAACTTAGGTATTAAAGACGTTGTGACAAGTACCACGCCAGTATCCAAATTCTTCATGTTTTGCAGGTCACGTTTTCCTTAACTTATAAATTTGTCGTTACTATCACATGAAGGTCATATGTACTTTTCTTTTTTTCTGTTTGAATTTTAACATAACAATACTAAAAAAAAAAATATTAATCCATGGCTTAAATTAATACACCTCTCAAATTCAAAATATAAGAGTGTAGATTGAAATTTCCACTTTCTTATTATTTTGTTTATCTATATTTAAAGTAGAAATAGTAGATGAGGTTTTCAAGGCAGGCGGCGGCGGGCTCCACTTCGAATCGACAAACTTGGGTCACAAGTCGCTTGACCGGCGGCGGCGGTTTGAAATTTTAAAATTGATTATTCTGTAATAAGCCTCTCAAAAGTCAAAATTTTGTTATGAAATTTTTTTTTAAGAAAAAAAAAACGTGTTCTTAGAAATTAATTCAGGACAAATAATAAAAACTTCTTCTAATTTGCAAAATAATAATAATACCAATAACCAAAATTAACAAATCTAACTTATAACAAAATGACTTAAAAATTAAGAAAATACCCATTTATATCCTTAAATTTTAGGAGTTGTATCATTTAAACCTTAACCTTTTGTAACGTTAATTTATACTTTTCATCATGTTTGGTTAGGGAAAATCTCATTTAAAACTTATAATTATATCAATTGATCCCTTAAACTTCCATAACATGAATCAATTTAGACTCTTAGTTAGATTTTATTTAAAAGTTATTCATGCATTTACTTTAACAGTCCATTTTGCAAAATCAACATTTAAAAAAGTCTATACACGTTTCATAATCAATACAATAATGATTTTTAATAGTAATCATAATAAAAATTATAAATTGATTGACTTATGAAGATGTTTTAGTTTAATGATGACTCAAATAGATGCTCATCATAAACTTTCTTTTCCGCCAATCAAAAGAGTTGAGCTACTAAGTTTATATATATATATATATATATTGCAAAGACAATTCAAGACTTAGATTGACACAATTATTTATTCAAAGTTTTAATTCGATACAACCAAAAGTTTAGAGATTTAAGTTATAAAGTTATTTTCTTTTAATTTAAAAATGGGATCGATGCTGTTATATTGATTTTGAGTTGGGTGTACTTCCAGCAATTTGCTTTTTATTTTGAAATTTCAAAAGTCAATACCAACCCCATTGCACATACTCTAATCATGCCCTTAAAAAAGATCTTTAGATATTTTTTAGTTCAATTTATAGCCCACTTAGCGACAGTAGTACTATTCTAAATCCATATTTACTACAATCTTTACTATTTACCATTTATTCTCTCTTTTCATAGTGTATATTATTTCTTATCACTAGTTTAACCTACCAACTATTATAATCGCTATAATAACTACCACTGCCCCAATCGCCTACCTTTATACGCAATTTCTCTTGTATTAGAGAACTGGAAACAATTGGGCTTGGGCTGTGACCAGTTGTCAGGCCCAAGCCTAAGCCCAAGCCCAATCCTACTAACGACTTCTGATTAGAGTAGAACGTAGATACGTTGCTTAAGGAATTACACTTTTCGTAGTAAACTGGAAAATGCAATTGTGGGGGAAAAAATGAAATGAAATGAAGTAAAATAAAATAAAATAAACTTTGTATGTGGAGTGAGTTTCCTCGCGGCTCGCCAAATTCTCGTTCGACCCTTTTTAAGAACTTTCTGGGAATCAATATCTTCCTTCGTTCTTCAAACCCTAGGCATTCCGAATTCTCTAATTATTCATCTTCTCCGTGTTAATCTGACGTAATTTCTTGTTCTTCAACTTCGAGATTCTTCATACTCGGATTGCCCTCTATTTTCAGTATCTAATTGTACTTTTCTCCTTCCCGGAACCGTTGACAAGAAGAGAACAATGGACGATAGCTGTGCTGTGTGTGCCGAGACTCTTGAATGGGTTGCCTACGGGTCTTGCGGCCATCGGGATGTCTGCTCCACCTGCGTTGCTCGTCTTCGATTCATTTGTGGTGATCCCCGTTGTTGCATCTGCAAGTCTGAATCCGACGTCGTGTTCGTCTCTAAGGTGAGGGTGCTGCTATTCTCTGTTCTACGATCGCATTCAATCTCTGGGGGTATTTAGTTGTTCAATTCTTATATTTGTTTTTTTTTTCTTTCATATGCAATTTGGCTATCTCCCAAGTACTCTGCTGCTGTAGTTGCATTCGAATTTTTCATGGAATATTTTCCCTGAATATCCGAAATTATGAGTATGCTTTTCTTTTCTGTTCGATTTAGATTATCATACTTATACCAAGGGAATGTCTTATGCACTTCGAACGTCTTTCTTCAATCCTTTTCTTCTTGCTTCAATGCATTTCTCTCCTCTCTCTCCCCCTCTCCCTTTCTTTCTTTGATAGATTAAGTGATGTTTGAAACAATTTAAATTTTATTAAATAAATAATTCATGAATTTAGCAACAATGTTTCCTATTGAATAGTAATATTATAATACAATCTGAACTTTCAAAAACAAATTTGAAAACGAAAACAGAGAACTGTTATCAGAAAAGGTTGCCAAAACAGCACTAGTGGTTGGTGGCAACTGTGCATCAATAAGGTTGAGGAAAGGTGAGTTTAAGTGCTTAGCTCGATTTCTCATTGGGATTTCTATGATATGTATGGCTTTTAGGAATATTGGTTGCTCTGAGTGCTAACTTCTTGTTTTTAGTGATTTATAGTTTCAGCTGACGACATGAGTTAGTTAGGATTATTGAAACTAAAGTAAGCCACCCCTCAGTGAACTAAATAAATTACTGAAGTCTTCATCAAATTGAAAGGAAAATAGTACTAGATCTCAATGCAACCAAGAATAAAATATGTCCTCCAGCCATACCTTAGCATCTCCGTTATCTGGGTTTGTTATAGTTCTTGATACTCCAAAGCTCCCATCCCTTATTCCTTATTTATTATGCTCCTCAAAATGTTGGTCTTGGTTGTTTGACATTTACATCAATGTTCAAAGTTCATGTATGATTTTAAAATAAATAGATAAGTGAGAACTCAGTTGTTATTACAGTGTTGAAATTTATAATTAGGTGGATTTGTTGCTTTTCTCACATTAGTTTGTTTGAGTTTGAGGACTATTTTGTTGTTTCACTGGGCTTATGCAGTTCATGCTTGGTTCTGTTGTAGGCCTTGGGAGATTATACAAGGACAATTAACGACTTCACAGTCTTTCCTTCTGAACCAAGAGAGGGTCGTAGTGGATCCTATTGGTATCATGAAGACACACAAGCATTTTTTGATGATGTTGATCACTACAAGATGATAAAAGCAATGTGCAGGTTGTCATGCAGTGTGTGTGATAAGATTGGTGAAGATCAACCAAATGATGCCTCAAAACGCCGAGGAAGGTTTCGGAATATTGAGCAGCTGAAGGGTCATTTGTTTCATCGACATAAGTTGTTTATGTGCAGCCTTTGTTTGGAAGGCAGGAAGGTATGCTTATTGACATTCTCAGCCTTTGTTTCAAATTCATAGCAGAGATTACTCTAAGTAGATAGTTACGATCAAAGATGAGAATGTCAATGTGATGTGCATTTTATAGGTTAAACATACAACACAAGATATAAATAAAAAGGTGTGTTTTATGTGTTAAATCTGTAACACAATATTGTGGACAAAAATGCAACACAAAATAAAAACTAAATATAAATTAAATAGGAAAGAAAAGAAAAAACAGTAGAGAATTCAATTCTGTTTGGTGTGCTGTCTAAAAAAATACCTCTTTGGTGCGGGAGAGAGGGGCAGGGACTGGGTCATGGGATGTTGAGAGAGGAACAGAGCGAAAGGGAGAGAGGGAGGGAGAAGGAAAAGGCTAGAATCAATCAACGTAAGGTTCTAACTCTAGACTCTGAAGCTGCTGGAGAATTTCAAGTCACGCGATAAACCAACTAAGCCAAACAATTTGTACGTATATAAAGTGAAGTAATATGTTGAACATATAATAATATCAACAGTAACAGAAAAAAGAAGAAATATTGCCGACATGGTGGTAAAAAATACTTTGCCACCTCATATTAATGTTAGTATTTTTCATGTCAGATATTATTGCCTCTATATGATAATCCATGTGTATTTATACGTGAACACTGAACATGAACCAGAAATTACCTGATATTTTCTTTGATTGCAACCATAATGCTGATTAGCTTTTCTGGTGTGTCTCAGGTTTTTATTTGTGAACAAAAGCTATATAATAGAGCACAATTGAATCAGCATATACACACGGGTGACTCTGAGGTCGATGGAAGTGAGAGTGAGAGAGGTGGTTTCACCGGGCACCCTATGTGTGAATTTTGCAGAACTCCATTTTATGGAGATAATGAGCTGTATACTCATATGTCAACTGAGCATTATACATGTCATATATGCCAAAGGTAAACTAAACATGCTTGATTTGTGACTAGGGTGTATAAATTTAAACTAAATTGGCAGCCAACATCGAACTGAACTATACCAAATTGTGACTAGGGTGTATCAATTTATTTTTTTAATAGACTTGATTAACAACTCATTTAATCAGAATTCAATATCTTTTTAAAAGGACTTAGGTTAAAATTCATTGTATTCATGAACTCCATTTCTGTCAGCAAAATGAAATAGGTGGGTTGGGATTTTAAATATTAAAAAAAAATTAAAAAAAAAAATTAAACAAACTGAACCAATCAATTCTTTTCTTGTTCCATTACTCTTCTCCAGGGAATCAAACCTTTCAAGTTTCAATATCTTGAGTCGAAAATCAAATTGTACTTAATTTCACCTCTATACCTTCATCCTTTTCCATTGTTAACTTAGTGAAGATTAAAATTGTTCCATTTTTTTGGGGTTGCAGGCTCCATCCTGGACAGTACGAATACTATAAGAATTATGATGACCTAGAGGCAAGTTGTTTAACAATGATATACTGTCTTTATTCACTGTTTTGAGTTTTGAGTCTAATGTAGTGAGCTTCTTTTGGCCACAGATCCATTTTCGACAAGGACATTTTCTTTGTGAAGATGAAGCCTGCCTTGCTAAAAAGTTTATAGTGTTCCAATCTGAAGCGGAAATGAAGGTAACTTAGAACATGGGAAGGGCTCTTTTTATGCGTGTTTAGTTAAATGCTTTCTGTTTTGTTTTTGCTCATTTCTTTCAAGTGTGCAAGGCTCTACGCTTGCTCCATCACAGTGCATTGTTTCTTCATGTCTATTTGTTATTTTTCAGAGGCATAATACTATTGAACATGGTGGCAAGCTATCTCGATCAAAGCGAAATGCTGCTTTGCAGGTGTCTGTTACTGCTCTTCCAATTCTGGTCTTTTTAAGATCCCATTTGATAACTATTTAGTTTTTCAAATTTGTGCTTATTATCTCCCAATTTTGTAATCATGGTTTTCATCTTTCATAGGTTAACATTTGAAGTTTAAGTCAAATTCCAAAATCACAAATAAGTTTTGAAAAACTATTTTTTCTAGTTTTCAAAATTTGGCTTGGATTTCAAAAATATTATTATATGTGTACAACATGACATAGAAATCAATAAGTGAAAGTAGTGTTTATAGGCTTAATTTTCAAAAACCAATTTGGTGGTAAATAGGGCCTAAGAAATATCATTTTGTGTTTTGTATGCCATCTTGTTTAATCTTATATCCCTTTCATGCATTGTTTCTCAATTAACATTATCTTTTCCAGATACCAACCAGTTTTCGATATCGAAGAAGTAATGAGCAAGATAATCGCCGTGGTAGACACACATTTTGTCGCGATTCTTCTGAAGATCTACTTTCTTTGGCCATTCAAGAAAGTTTTGAAACAGCTAATGTTGATGACACCAATCATGACCCATTACCTAGCGGACAAGTAGCCTCAGATCAGGAAAATATAAGCAACATTGATCCCTTGATTGAACCATTTGAAGCATTGGCAACAGCAGATCCTGAATCAACTTCTAGATACCTTCAAGCCTTGGGCCATTCTAGGAATTCCCAATTGGAGCAATCGTCCTTTCCTCCCCTTTCAACAGCATCTAGCAGTAGCCATCCAAAGCCCAGTCAGGACAAAGACATTATGCATAATAACAGTATGGCAGCTCATCTTCGCCGCCAGAGGAACGTGACTGTTCTGAATTCTGCAGGTTGGTCAAAATCAAGTCGTGCCCCTGTGATACCACTAAATAGCTCATCTCAAGCTTGGCCTGCAATAAACGCCAATCATGCAGCATCGAGCAGTTCTGGGCAGACTAAGTGTGTCGTCACCATCAATAATGGCCCTTCAGTCTCTGCTTACTCAAATGCTGCTCAGATGCATGCAAAGGCTCGATCTAGTTCTTCAAGTGGATCAGGTAGTAGCAGTAGGATCAGCCACTCTGCTTCCGCTCCCAGTCTCACTGACATTGCCTATACTGAACCCTCAGTTAATGAATTCCCTCCAGTATCTGCAGCACAGGCACGGAAGGCGCCCTCAAGTAGCCAGAGTTCAATGAACATGGAAGATGTGCAGACAGCAAACAAATCTCTAGTTGAAAAGATCCGTGCTGCACTTGATTTTGATCAAGATAGATATGCCATTTTTAAAGATATATCTGCACAATATCGTCAGGGTCAGATTGACACGGAAATGTATCTAGACTGTGTGCAACAGTTTGGTTTGTCACATCTTCTGCTTGAGTTGGCTAGGCTCTGTCCTGATCCTCAGAAACAGAAAGAACTTGTGGAGACCTATAATGCTAGTTTCCAAGATGTGATCCCAGAAAATGGTAGGGCTCTAGATGGTATTCAAATTAAAGACAAAAGTAAGGGAAAGAAAGGTAAAGGGAAGTCTATGGAGGTTAAAGAGAGCAGTTCCAAGGACAAGTTAGCAGATAGTATCTTGAGCAGTGTTCGGGAATTGCAGTCGAGTTTCAGGCCATCCGAGGAAAATGTAGAGGTATTATCGAAGGGTGAGTACCGTGCTTCAAAAGGGAAACTAAAGATATCATCTGATGACCAGCGAGGTGGGATAGGAGGACAAAACAGTCAACCGTCTACCGTTCTATCAAACCAAAGCACTGGGGATGGGGGTGGTGGGGGGAGCAAACAAAAAAAGAAAACCTCCAAGTTCCATAGAGTTCGTTTAGGCGATGGTTCGGTTGCTGCACTCTTAGATTTAAAAAACAACAATCTCGCTTTAGACCCAGACCCAGTCGAGAGAGTAGAGGACAGGAACAATGCTGCAGCAGGGGCATTGCCTGTTCGGGGCGTTTGGCGAAATGGTGCTCAAAGGCTTTTCTCCTAGCACAAGTTGGTGAAATGTAAGATTTTGTGGATATAGAAGCAACAGAATTCGATCGAACTGGCTGAGGATTTGTTTGTACAACCAGACGGGTCGATAGGATGGTGAAATTTTGCATTGGTGATGAAAGCGGCCTGTAATTTGGCATGCTTTTTGATATTACGAGTTATCATTTTGATATTATAGTGTGGATATATGATATGTGTTCCTTTTATTGAAGTGGTGGGAGCGCATAATGAAGAAATTTCTGATGTTTAGACCTCACTTTACTGTATTTAACTTCTATAAGGTTTATGTTTCCACAGCAATACTTGCCTTTCTAAAACTGCAAAGTTGATGCTACTGTATGTGCTACATTTCTAAGACATCTTTTCAGGAATAAGAAAGTATTGTGCTCACAGCTTTATGAGATTATTACTTTCCAAACTAGTCTTATCGTTTTTTAAAATTATTTTCTTTGATTAGCGTCGGTCTATATTTGGGATTTTGAGTTTTTTTCTTTTCTTATTTCCATGTATCTGACTCTATATTAATCTTTTTTGGTTTACTTCTTATGTTGTTAATATCGATGTGTCGGCACAAAATACTTTTTGTCACAAATATTTGATCTACAAGTATAGATTAGTACTCTTAGCAGCAAAGTGATTTATTTATTAAACACTTCTCCATTCTTGAAGAAAAATTTAGATTTAATCATAAAATAAAAAGTTGGTCTTTATTTTTCAGTCCATGAGTTGAAAAGAGTGCATGTGATCCTATGATTTCAATTTGACTATTTTAGTTGCTCAATCTTGAATAATAGATTTAGAAAGTTACTCTTTTCATTTATTTAGATATATATTTTTTATTATTTTAAATAAAATAAAAATAATTAAATTAGTAGGATTGTTTCAATTATTGGAAAATGGACCAAAATATTTATAAATATAGCAAGATTTCAATGTCTATTGCCGTCTATGACAAATAGAACGTAATATTTTATTATTATTTATAAATATTTTTAACAATTTTGTCATTTAAACATATTTTTCAAAAGAAAAAATGTTTTTCTTTCCTTTTCCTCCCCTTACCCCCATCCCCACGCGGTTGTTCCTCACTGCAATTGTCGCTCCCAAGTCTGGTGAGATCGTCAACTCCAACGAAAGACATGCTTTGTAGGTGAAATTAGAGATAATGATTAAATTAAAATTAAAATACCCAGAGACAATGGGTTTCAAGATTTTTGCTGCATAGTATTTTCAATTTTATAATAACTAGGTTGATTGAAAGCTCTAAAAAAAGGCGAGGTGTGACGATTCCCATTCCTTGTCAAGGATTGAACAACTTTCTTGGGGGACCTTTTATAATCATTGTCAAAACTGAGGATTAAAATGGTCAAATTGAAACTAAACATCAAATGTATCTATTCCTTAAAGCTCACAGACTAAAAAAATAGCTTGATTTTGATCCATTTAATTTTAAAAGTTAGAATTTAATCTTTATAATTTAATAAAATCTTTCCTAAATAGTTTGATAATTATAAACTACATAGACTGAATTCTAAATTTAACCAAAAGTTCATGAATATTGAAATCAATGGGGTAAAATCTTCTTCGAATTTTAAAAAACTTTTTATTAATAATAGTCTGAATTTCATCCCCACCTCCTTATTCAGATGTTTCTGATTTGATCATCTGCACTGACATTTACTTCTTTTTGTTGATCATTTTATTTATGATTTTCTGTTTTGAGTAATAGAATGAGGCCATACGAATCTTTAATGAGAACATAAGTTTCCAGTCAATCTGTGGGCATATGTAGATTACATCTTTCTGCACCTTTGAAATAATTTCATAATTAAAATTTTGACAGAATTTGCAATATGAAGGATGATATACATATTAACATTATAATTTATAGATAATGTCCACGTGGTAAAAACAAATTTGTCCAAGGAATATATTGACACCAGCAGATAACAGAAATATACAGCTTTAGCATTCCCAAATCTCAATCAGATTAGCCTTAGCCAAAGGTCTTTTCACTGCTGTAACACATGTACAGAAAGCCATCGTCGTCCTTGTACGACTCGTACACTGTACTCATTAAGCTAGCTGCGAAAATTTGAACTCAATTATTTAGAATGTTAGTAACTGGAACTGAAAAGGCTTGTGCATGAGAACGAGCACGAAAATGGTCAGCAGCATCAGTTCAAGTGCAACTCTACCTGTTTGAGGCAAAGTATTCTTTACAAATACAAAGAGAGCTTTTCCAGGTGCTAGATGAAGCCTGGTGCTTAGAACATGGATGAATTGGCCAACAGACATGTCTCGAGGAATGAGGTACCTTAAGTCAAATAAGAAAACAAAAGACATTCAATAGAGAAAGCAGAACCGTATTGACACAATACGTCATGTTATGTTCGCACGATTGCTTTTCAAATATAAACAGGGCTATTCTAACAATGTTCTTATGTTTCTACTTTTCATAGTTTCTCAAAGTTTACCCTTTTTAGAAAGGTTTCTAAAATTTTGGAAATAGGAAACAAGAATGTTTATCAGACAAGCTTGTTTCTTAAAGAGTGAGAAACGTGAATAGGAAATAAGAAACAAGAACATTATCAAACAGGCTTGTATCTAACAATGTGAGAAATCTATGGAACACGAAGAATTTTAGGACAAAAACATCATTAAACTTTTGGAAACCAATCACATAGCCAAACAAGAACAAACATGACCAATCAAGAAAAGAGTGTAATGCTGAGGTGATAATATCTGTTTTCATTCAGTTGATTTTCAGAGACAATGAAATTAGTAGAACTGAAACATTGAGGAAACTCAAGACATGATGTAGAAACTCACTTCTTCTTTTCCATCTCAGGAAGTTCACATTTCTCATATCTCTCAACAATTACCTGCAATTGCTCAAAACATCCAAAGGAAAACCATTAATTCACTTTCATGGCTTTTCGAGGACATAAATATCTATCTAGCATTTGCACCTCACAAGCATAAGAAGATTAAAATATTGAGACTGCATACTATTGTCCTTCTATAGCTCGGTCCAAGGCAGGCAAAATAGAAGTCGAATACATTCAACGAGCAGCTTTTATCCACAAGTTGTGCGAAAATCCTCATACAAATTTGTTCTTGGATAACAAAGGAAACATTGACTAAAATCATCTGATAACTTTAGAATTTCATTTCTCTATAAGACTTAATTTGAAAAACAACCTTCATAACAAAATACTCGAGCAATTCCGCAGAGATTTCGTAAAGAGTAAAGAGGATAAAAACCTAAGAATTCGACACCTACAGACTCTCTGAGTCAACGATATTACATATCGATTTAATTCACAAATTCAACATTATCTATTACAATTTCTCGACAAAATCCAAAACAGATGCAACTAGAACCGAAACTTCTTTCATTAAAGATTCATACGACGAGAATTTTGCAACTTACTGGGACTCGATCGGGATACTTGGCCAAGACTTCGAACGACTCCTCAAATCGTTGTTCTATGAAAAAAATCAAGGCCATAATTAACACCGATCTCCAAAAATATGAAACGAGAGAAAAGATTGATGAAATTTGACGATGATCATCTCGAATTTCAAGCCAGAAAGAGTCAATCATACCGTAGGTGAACTCGTTCTTGAAGGATTTGGTTTTCCCCATTAGCGCTCTCTTTGCGATGCCGTACACATGGGAAGAACGTATAAAAGGAGACAATACTATAAAACCATTTATTTAAACTAAAAAGTTTGAACGTTTATCATCAAGCGGGGATAGCTCAGTTGGGAGAGCGTCAGACTGAAGATCTGAAGGTCGCGTGTTCGATCCACGCTCACCGCACAAAATTTTGTTTTTATGACAAATTTTTCAGCGAATTGACGATGTTACCCTTCCATGGAAAGGGCGGTCTGGTACTCCCGTGTTAGCCGTTAGGCGCAATTTTGTCTTTTCACCAAATGTTTTTTACTTCCTACAAATGAACAACTCTACCCAAACCTTTTTTCTTTTTTTTTCTTTTTTTTTTTTTTTTTTTTTTT
>QLSR01000005.1:460265-476061 GCA_031780015.1 Citrullus colocynthis | reverse complement strand
CCTTTTTTTTTTTTTTTTTTTTTTTTTTTTTTTTTTTTTTGAGGACAACCCAAACCGGATTTTTATACATAGTTCTATTTAAAACATAATAATAATAATAATCTTACGGCCAATTAATTTCAAGGAATAGATTAATTATTATTATTATTTTATAGAGTTTCACTTTTTCCCTTCTATTTGTTCAGCCACCGTGTCTACTCCTTAATTCCATACTACATTTCTATTTTATATTCTTTAAACACACATTGAAATATTTTCAGTAACAGTTTTTTATTTAAAACAATTACCTTAAAAGAAATGGGTAGAGAGATATTTATCGTTTTCCAAATATATTCCATTTTTATGCGAAATCCCAATTGTAGCCTTTCCTTACTTTTCTAACCAAATAGATTTAATGTAAATGTGAAATATATCAAAAGGACAATTCTGACCTTCGAAAAGGGAGCGATGGCNTTTTTTTTTTTTTTTTTTTTTTTTTTTGTCTTTTCACCAATTAAATCAGCCTCATGCCAAAATGACAATTCTATCCTTTTCTTGTTTCTTAAACCAGCTGGATTTTATATTTTTTCCCTTTGTCATATTATTAAATGTAATAGATATCTTGAAAATTAGAGGGCATGTGACTCTCCTCCCTATCTTTTATAATATAATGAAAAAATTGTGTATCTATATATTAAGTGTTGGGGATATATGTTTTAAAACTTCATAGTTAATGAATAATTTAAAATAATGGTTGATTATTTTATATATGCAATTATCCATTAAAGAAAAATTCAATGTTATTTTATGTAACTTAAACATGTATGTGGTTGACATATAAGTGGATCATGTTTAATTAATAACCTAAATGGTCTATAGTATAAGGATAAGGTTGGGTATTTTATCTTGGTAACACTACGGATACACCCCACTTTGTAAATGTTACAAAAGTTGCAAATGTTACAAATGATTTGATCCAAATCGTTCATGTGGAGACATGTGAGTGGGGGTATCATATACAAATAGTTTGTATAAGACCGGACCGCGAAATGATTAATTTCTCTTTTTGACACTGTTAACTGAAAAGATTAACATTCCAACGGATGACCATAAGTGACTTGACTTTAATCTTGAGTGAGTCATGAACTCTTGTCTATGAGGTCAGTTCTTTAATCTGTATGGGTGAGAGTAGCCAGATTCGCCAGCTCAATATGCCTACCATTTTGGGAATTTGTCCAAGTAGGGAGCTGGAAACATAGCTACACAAGATGGAGCTCACTCCTTCTCGTCTTTAGGATAAGTAGATGAATTGCTCTCTTTAAGTGCTAACTCCAGGTCTTGAACAATGGGGCTCCTCTCTCTCACTAGCCCCAAATGGTTTTGTTTATGGTAGGACCATAAACATACTGTTTATTAGATGATCAGTAGGACTTGAGAGTTATATGGTAATTTGTCCCAGCTAGAATTACGAGCAATTTATGAAGGGTCCACTCGCTGTTGATTGGTTATATATGTGGACACATAAATATGTCTACAGTGCAAAGAGTGCAATTGTGGATATTTGAGTGACCCACAGTTAATGAATGTTGATTAATTTAATTAGAGAGTTTAATTAATTAATCTTGTATCATCTTGAGCTTTTAATCTTTAGGTCCATTAGGTCCCCTTGCTAGCTCACTAAAGGTAAAACAAGGAATATTTAGTTTTGGAAGAATTTGAATCGTTCAAATTATAAGGGTTTTAAGTTAATTGTATATGATACAATTAATATAATGTATAGAGATACATCATAATATAAAGTTATTTTTTAATTATATTCAAAATTAAACTATATATATTAAGAGAGTATTAATGTTTGAATGAAATTCAAATATTATATTAATATGAAAATAAGATTTTATATAATAAGGGAATTATATGTTAATTGTATATAATACAATTAATATAATGTATATAAATACATTATATTATAAAGTTAATTTTGAATTAGATTCAAAATTAAACTAATATTTGAATAAGATTCAAATATTAAATAATATGAATGAGATTCATATTAAAACTATACGTTAAAATATAATACGAATGATATTCATATTTAAACTATAGGTTATGAGAGGGAAATATATTTGAATATGATTTAAATATAATATTGATTAAATTTGATTTAATTTAACTTTAGTTAAATTTTAACTCCTAAGGGGAGTTAAAGGATGATGGAAGTTAATTTATAATTAACTTCGCCCCTCTCCATCAATTTTGATTGATGAGAAGTTCTTTTGATGAATAAACAAGCTCTCACAACAATTCTCTCTCAATTTCTCAACACTCTCAAGTTACAGAGAAATTTTTTTTTTGCAAAGTCTTTTCTTAATCTTTCAAAAAGGTTCTCACAAACATTTTCCTTGCTATAGAATAGCAGGGAAGACTTGGTGGTGGTGTCTTGTTCGAGATTCAAGAAGATTGAAGAGATCACTGATGCAGTGAAGAATTGGAGAAGGCTGAAGAGTTTTCTTCAAATGTATCTTCTTTCTTCTTGAAATTCTTCTTAGTAAAGCATGATTAATTAAAATATGTTTAAATTTTTCTGTATATTTTGTAAATTCAAAACATAAATTAACAATATATGCGTTCACGTGCTTCCCCACGAAATTCAATTCCTTCACGCACATTAAATTGTTGAGTTTGAAAATTTAGAAACCTAACTACAACCTAAATCAAACCTTGTAAATTGGAGATGTAATTTTTCTTATTTTATCCATCTCACAAAGAGACAATGTGACTACACACCCAAAAGATATGACAAAGATGTGGCATGCTTTTAATGGTAAAAGTGGAGTATTTAAACCATAATTTTGTATGTATTAAACCTTTGTTTTTACAACCATAAAGGTTTTTATCAATAATTATATATAAAGTGGTTTTTCAAGCACATTAATTTTGCACATGACCCAAATGTTTGAACAACAATGGACATATACTTTCTTCTTTGCAATTAGAAACTTAAATGTTTGTATATTGTTGTTGAACTAAAAAATTGTTATTATTATTATTCTTTTTTTATGTGAAATCTAGATAATATGTTTAACTATAGTTTAGATAGAAGATTTCTCAAATGATAATTCTTTTTGACAAAATGTCTCAAATGATAATTATTACTCTATTTTGGTAAATATTAAAATATTTTACAAATTGTTAGTCAATGCAAGGTTGTGACACTTGATTCAAAGATACTGATGCACATTTTGTCATTTAAACTTTCTTTTTCCATGTTTATAATTAGTAATTTGGGGTTATTGTTCCTCTCCAACTTATATAATTGCATCACTTTTTATTTAATAATAAATGAGATAGAAAAAGATGCATTTTTTTTAGTACAATAAAAAATAGAACATTTGAACGGTAAATCTCTTAATCGCTAATTAATACATACTATACAACAATTGAATTATGTTTATTGGGAGTATTTTTTTCCGGTTCACATCAACTAACAATGGTGAGAGAATTATAAGTCTTTGACCTTAAACAATATAATAGATGTTTTATCTAATGGGTTAAGTTTGAAAAGACATAAAAAGGAATATAGAAAATTTAATTATAGGTATTAATTTGTTTGGAGCCATAAAATTGGTGTATGGATCACATTGTTTGTTTTGCCATGATGAAATATTTAGGTCTTTTGAGATAATCAGAAATATGTTTATATCCGAGAAATTTAAATTTTGGATGTCTTCTTGCAAACCTGAGTTTTCAAGTTCAGTTATTTGCTCTTCACACTTTTCTTTTATATTTTTGTCTTTCATATATTTTATTTTATTTTACATTTTTTTTTTAATTTTAATTTACAATGAAACAGTGTAATATCTGTTTGGTACAATTAATTATGCATTCATTTACTAACAAATGGCCGTGTGCAATTGGCTATATTTAGATATAAAATAAATTTTAGTTAAATTGAATAATATCTTCATTTACTTTTCACTAAATTTTAAAATGTAATATTTTTTTAGGGTTGTTTTTAAATATAGAAAAATAAACTAAATTATTTATAAATATAATAAAATTTTATTCTCTTTTGCGATAGGTTACTATTTGTGTCTATCAGTCTATCTGATATTTTTACTATTATTTACGGATATTTTTGACAATTTTGTCATTTAAAATCATTTATCTTTCTTTTATTACACTCTTCCAATAGTTGTTTAATACTTCTATATTTCAGTGAGTTTTCTTTAAATTTCTTTTTAATTACTTTTGTAAACTAAATTTATTTTAAGATACAATATTAAGATAATAAATACTAAAATATTATATAAATCTTAATTTAGATTAAAATAATATGTAAATCACTTAAAAATTAGTAAAGGACATTGATATAATAGATAATTTTAAGACATTTTCGTACGAAATTCTGCAAAACAAACACAATTACTCAAATATTCTCTGCCATTCAAAAAACAATCTAAAATGCCAGTCATATGTTATTTTGGATATTTATAACTTTAGTATCTAAAAATTACGGTTATCTAATGTTTCAAAAAATACAAATAATACTTAATATTCGATAGTACAAAATTAAAATTTCCACCGTCCAATCAATAGGGGTTTTCCAAAAAAAAAAAGAAAATGTAAGAATTGGATAAACAAGCTCACATGACCAACATGTGCTGTTTTAAATGTCCTCATACCTCTCCAAGAAAATAATTTGAAATAATAGATATTGGGATCTACTATGATATGAAAACCAATTTAAAACATAACTCAACTTGATATAAAATAAGTTTGTGAAATTAAAAAAGTGTTGTACAAAATATATATATATATATATATAAAATTTAATTATTAATATTTCAAATCGAATCATCTTTAAAAAAAAAAAAATAAAAAAAAAAAATATTTTAAAAAAAAAAAAAAAAAAAAATTGGTTTTATTTTTTTCCGAAATTAAAAAAAATAAAAAAAAAAAATATTTTAAAAAAAAAAAAAAAAAAAAATTGGTTTTATTTTTTTCCGAAATTAAAAAAAATAAAAAAAAAAAATATTTTAAAAAAAAAAAAAAAAAAAAATTGGTTTTATTTTTTTCCGAAATTAAAAAAAATAAAAAAAAAAAATATTTTAAAAAAAAAAAAAAAAAAAAATTGGTTTTATTTTTTTCCGAAATTAAAAAAAATAAAAAAAAAAAATATTTTAAAAAAAAAAAAAAAAAAAAATTGGTTTTATTTTTTTCCGAAATTAAAAAAAATAAAAAAAAAAAATATTTTAAAAAAAAAAAAAAAAAAAAATTGGTTTTATTTTTTTCCGAAATTAAAAAAAATAAAAAAAAAAAATATTTTAAAAAAAAAAAAAAAAAAAAATTGGTTTTATTTTTTTCCGAAATTAAAAAAAATAAAAAAAAAAAATATTTTAAAAAAAAAAAAAAAAAAAAATTGGTTTTATTTTTTTCCGAAATTAAAAAAAATAAAAAAAAAAAATATTTTAAAAAAAAAAAAAAAAAAAAATTGGTTTTATTTTTTTCCGAAATTAAAAAAAATAAAAAAAAAAAATATTTTAAAAAAAAAAAAAAAAAAAAAAAAAAAAAATTGGTTTGATATTTGTCCCGTAATTATGGAAGTTAAAAATAAAAGGAAAAAAGAAGGAAGTGAGTGTTTGTGTCGGTGGAGATCTGAGGGGGAAGGGGAAGAGAGAAATGAATGTCGTGATGTCGGCAAAAGAAGCTTTACAGATCATTACCATCACCACTACCCATGCACGTCACTCTCACTTCTCATTTCCCGCTATAGATCCAACCCCCTATTTTTATTTATTTATTTATTTTGTTTCCCTTCTTAAATAAGTATTAATTCAGTCCTCATATGTAAATTCAGTTTCTATTTTAGTGTCTATTCTAAAAAGTACTATTAAAATATAATTAATTCTTTTTTACCTATCAGATTTATAAGCTAATTAAATATTCATTTATAAATTAGGAATACTGAGTTGTTATATAAACATAGCTGAGATTTTTTTTTATCATAGGGATAAATTGAATTATGATAAATTTAAAAGTATATAGACTAAATCGTAATAAATTATAATTCAATTATTAAATTGTTCCTTTTATGAAAGTTTAGGATCAAAAAGTAATTTTAATATTTATTTAGTTACAAATTTTAGAATTGGAACTTTGTGAGGTTTTTTTTTTTTAATACTGTCTTTTTTAACTTCAGATGTGTGTCAAGTAAATTTACAAACTTTTAATTTTTTATTTTATAAGCTTCAAAGTTTAAAAAGTGTTTAATAATTTTCATTTCTTAATTTTATGTTTAATAAATTCGTAATTTTTAAAAAATAATATTGAATATGATGAAAATCTATAGACAGCCTCAAAATTTTAAGCTAAAATGTAAGATATAACAAATCTTTAAAAAAAAGGAAAAAAAAAAAAAAAAGAAGTAAAATATATATAGTTGCAAAACTTATTAATTTGTGTCCAATTTTCAACCAATATTTAAATATTTTCACACGTTTAAAGTTTTAATTTAACTTTTTTTCTTTTGGAATAATTGTTTAGTGTATATTTGGGATTGATTCTAAAACTGTTGAAATCACATTTGTTATTTTTATAATCATTCTAAAATATTATAGAATCGACAATTAAAGCAAACAGAAAATGTAGAACGTAAAATAGTAGAGAATCAACACAAATATTTACGTGGTTCATTAACATTACATTAGCTACACCCACAAGTAGAAGAAAACCATTTTATTATTAGAGAGATTAATATATTATAAAGTAGTGGCATCTCTAGAGTTAAATAGTTTATATAATGCATTTCTCTAAACTTTTGGGTAGTAAAAAACGTAAATAATATAAATATGCCAAATACGAATTCAACTTAGGTTTAAAAGCATTCCAACATAAAACACGTTTTTAATCGCTTCAAATGAATTTAATATTAAATTTTATGTCAACTATTTCATAATAATTATAAAAATAACAAAAAGTGATTCTAATCATTTTAAAATTACTTTCCTCGTTTAAACGGGTCCGTGATTGATTTTTAAGAAAAAAATACATAGTTTACTGCTCTAATTATTTCATAATTATTAGGTAAAGACATTTTTAGTAAATTTTAAAACATGTTATATTAAAAAAATTGGAAGAGAAAGAAAATGCATGTGATTGGGTCAAACATATAGATCTTGTGGGCTATAGATGGGAAGACCAAATAATAAGTATATCGAAAAAGAAGTGACAATTTTCATACTTTGCCAACCAAATCATAGATGGCAAACACAAATCAAGCCGCGTTTCTCTTTCTTGAAAAATAAACAATAAAATTAATTAATTCATTTGCCCCCAAATAACTAAACCATTTATTTTATTTTTAAAGTGTGATTGAAAAATCACTCTATTCTTCATCATCTTTGTTTCATAATCACTATTTTACCTTAAAAGTGCCAAAGAAAAACTAAATTAATGTGATTTTTTGGTTTGTCAGGGATCAAATTATAAAAATTACCCTTAAAATATGCTAGTAGTGGCAATTACACCATCAAATTTTTAATTGGAAAAATTGACCTCTAAATTTCTATAATTGTTAAAATTCAACCCTCAAGCTTATAATAGTTTTAGAAATTGGACTCATAATGATCAAAATTGAACCTTCAAACTTATACAAATGTTACAATTTATATGATTACGTAAGTTTGAAGATCAAATTTGACCTAGTTTATACACTCATTTAAGTTTGAAGGCTCAAATTTTAAAATTGAAAGTTTACGGGTATAATTGCAACTACCACTATACTTTAGGGGTGGTTTTTGCAATTTTCCCTTTGTCTAGGTCTAAAAACCTTTTGGTCCCTCAACCTCTATAGAAATAAAAATTTAGCCTTTAAATTTTAATTAGAAACGAATTTAGTTCTTATATTTTCAAATTTGTAACAGTTTAATCATTCAACTTTAATGAATAATAGTTTAGTCCTTATATTTTGAAATTTGTTACAAATTAGTCCATATCACGAAGAATCTTTACTAAACTAAGTGTCAACTTTTATTATGCAAACGAACTAGTTTCTATAGTTTATAAACAAATTGATTTCCGATCAATTTATCAATCTACAATGTATAAGAAATTTCATTAAATCTTAACTTAACAATAGTTTTCACAATAAGGACTAAATAGTTACAAAAGGTAAAGTTTAGAAACTAAATTATTACTAATTAAAGTTCAAATATTAAACTATTACAAATTTGAAAGCATAGGACTAAACTACTATTTACTAAAATTTAGGAATTAAGTTATTATTTTTATTATTAAAGTTTAAAGATTAAATTGTTACAAATCTAAAAATACCCATATGAATATTACCAACTAAAATTTAAAAATTAAATTGTTATTTGCATACCAAATTTAAGGACAAAAGCGTTTTTTAACTTATGTTTCATAAAATAAAACAACAAAAATTAATGTCACAGAGGTGTTTTCTTATTTTACTCATCAATTTTTGTTCCAAACACGTTAAAAAAAAAAAAAAAAAAAAAAAAAAAAATTTGAAAACAACACATTT
Source organism: Citrullus colocynthis (assembly GCA_031780015.1). Taxonomy (NCBI): domain Eukaryota; kingdom Viridiplantae; phylum Streptophyta; class Magnoliopsida; order Cucurbitales; family Cucurbitaceae; genus Citrullus; species Citrullus colocynthis. The sequence continues at coordinate 467,534 of QLSR01000005.1, read as the reverse complement.
GGAGCTCCAAGCATGAAGTTATATTCATTAAAAAGAAGACAAGTTTGTGTGGGCAACCTTCCAAATAATGAGATGAAGTTCTTGCTCTGATCATTTGATCTTCTTATCAAACTCCCAAAAGTGACAAGCCCATGCACCACCTACGTCTATTGAAATTTGTATCAATTCAGCACAAATTATTTGAATCTTTTCTTGGATTCCTGTTTTTTCTTCCCTACTATTTTGAAATTCTAGGGTTCAACCTTTTTTCATCCTTGTTAATTTGACTATGAAAAAAATTATTTTATATCCGTAAATATTCGAACGAGCTTATTCGTATTTCGACTAATTTTACGAAGCAACTTGCTGACTCTATATAACATTGAAATATCTGAAAAACTCTGTAGAATATTATTATTTTAAGTAGTGGCCATTAAATTAAGCTCATGACCTCTTAACCATATTTTTTATTTATTATTAGACCAATTCATGATTTTAAGAGGGAATGACTGAAAATTAGGAAGGATCTAATTTTCTTTTTCTTTTTCTATTTCTTTGATTGCTGAGGTAGCGTCATCTTTTTGGAAATTTAAAACGTTTCTATAATACTTTGACCCCAAAGTTTTGTCCATATTCATCCGCAGCCCCACAAAGTTTCCGTGGGACAATCGGACCCGCCTCTGTAGTCGCCGTCGCACCGACGGCCGGGACAACTTATTGGCGGCGGTCACCGGTCAGCCCAATCATTTCGAGAGTTTAATTTTGGTTAAAATCTCACGTTTTTCTTTCTATATTGAATTTCATTTTATTATACTTTGTCAAATTCTATATTTTTACTTTCTTTTTCTTCAACTGTTTGATCTTAAAAAATAAGTTATTTTTGCAGAGTGTAAAAGTATTTAGTAATCACTTAAAATGGATTGTAAAAGTTGTTAGTATCTTTACTTTAAATAGTTATTATCAAAAGTATTTAAAGTAAAATGAATGTTTTAAAAATATTTTTAGATTGTTTTTAAATATAGTAAAACGAGCCAAAATATTTATAAATATAAAATAATTTCACTGTCTATAAGCGATAGACTGCGATAGATTTCTATCACTGAGTAACAGAAGTCTAACGCGATGTATCGCTAATGGACAGTAAATTTTTTTTTATATTTGTAAATGATTTGATATTTTGTTACAAATAATTTCTCTTTATTTTTAAAGTTAATTTTAACTAGCTAATTGCATGAATTAATTTTAAACTTTTTGAAAATAAAATTGGATATTTGAAAGTGAAGTGATGAAACTATAAGAACCAAAATAATATTTTAACATTTATTTTTTTTTAATTTGTTTAAACTCAATAATGATTAAATTGGTAATTTGTGCTCTCTTCGGTGGGAACCGCAGCGCACCTATCTTGGTCCCAAACAAACGCCAACCACCACATCTTCCTCCGTTTGCTTTATCGGAGCCATATCCAACGTGGCAACCATTAAAGCGTCATTTTAATTTTAAAATGAATACAAAAAAAAAAAGTTATCTATGATTTCACAACATGTCAATTCTTATCATAAACATTCAATTTTATTTTTATCAAATGAATTGCAATATTTATGTTAAACTTGGATTCACGTGGATAGAATTTAGTTTGAAAAATCGCCAAAAAGAAAATGAAAAAAAAAAAAGAAAAACTGTTGCCTTTGATGAATTATAAAACTGTCTGGTATAAAATTTATGTAGAGTTGAAAAAATTAAACTAATCAAACTTGAAGTTTAATTAAAATTTATGAGTTTTGAGAGGTTTACTCGTTGTTCGAAAATTGAACTTAATTTTATGCCTGACTTGATTTTAAATTAAATTAAATTAGTGAGCTTTGGGAGGTTTTTTTTTTTTTTTTTTTTTCCTTTAAATTTTGTGGATGAATGTCGTTAAAATTTAATAAAAGGTAAAAAAAAAAATGTCTAATTTGAATGTAATCGAATTTAGGGTATGTATATAAAAGAAGAAGTCCTTATATAAATTTATGATATTATACAATAACTAAGTTAATAATTTTATTAAAGCATTTTGTGCAAGTTAAAAATAACTTTTTACAGATGAATGACTACTTTATTTTAATAAATAAAATGTGCATCTTTTGAGGGCTATCACCATGGAATTGCTAAAGGTTCTTGAATTGCAAGTCATTGCTGAAGGTTTTAAGATGGTCAATTTAGAGATGCATGACACTATTGTTGTGGAATTAGATTGTTGATCAACTATTCAACTTCTTCAATGAAAATATATTTTTGATCTTATTGTACGCTCCAAACATTGCCTACTTAATTAAATAATGCACCTTATAAAAATCTTGAACCATCATTAAATTTATAATACATATTGAAAAGGGGACACAATCGCCAATTACTTAGCTCACGACGTGCATGATGTTAAACGAGATTTTGACCATTGGAGAGTTGATATTCTTCAATAGTTATATAACCTTGTTTGTTCTAGTTAAGCGATACACTTTAAAGTTTTGAGTTCTTTTTTCATTCTTTTTAATGATGTGCTAGAGAACAAATTGGGACAAGAAAAAAGATAATTCAAATATGTTATTATAGATATTTTTCTTAGTTTGGATTGTGTTAACTTGTTATTATTATCATCCACTATTTAATAGACACGAATATATGATTTTTTTAATTAAAAATAATGATTAGTTGTTATTTAATGATTATGCTTCATTTTTAGTTAATTACAAGTTTAGTCTCTAAACTTTTATGTTTGTGTTTAATACGTTCATAAACTATTAATATGTAATTTTATGAACTTATTAAGAACAAATTTTAAGTCCAAAGACCTATTTGACCTGTTCTAAAAAGTTTGAAGACTAAACTTATAATTTAAATTTAATTTTTTTTAATGTAAATAGAAATTAATAAATGAGGTTTAATTATGATTTTAAAGTCACACGGTATAGTCAAGGCTAAAATTACAATAATTTTTTTGTAATAATTTAAATGAATTAATCTTACAATTTATGATTGAGCCTTGACTTTAATTGACCAATGTTATTATAATTGATAATTAATGTACTCAGTTTCTAAATTTTCCACCATATATAAGTGCCAATACAAAGAGAAAAGCTGGAGCTTATGACACGTGTCAAACCATATGGTTCAAAGTTTGGTTATGATGATTTTCAACATTCCTTGTGTTAGGAAAGGGGGAACAAAAAAAAAAAAAAAAAAAAAGTATGTAGTGCAAGCTTGGTTGGTGACCAAAAATTACTTCATTTTCACCTACCTTGAAAAATAAACTAGGAATTTACTACAAACTAGGGTTGGTGATGATAGCAACACTTTAAGTGAGCTTTTAAATAAAAATAATACACCAAGAAAAATGTAATTACAGATTTATTATTTTAAATCATGTTTGTTATATAATTTTTCATTTCTCTTTAAACTATTGTGTTTTCTAATTAAAGCTTATAGAGAATAATTTCCGCTTAGTTTTCTATTTTTCTTTCATGTATAGGGTAAAAACATATACCAACGGTGTCTTGAAATATCGATGTTGATGAAAATATTGAAATTCCAATTTTATGAAAATATTAATAGAAATTTCAGAAAACATAGAAATTGTTATAATTAGTTAATGAAACCTTGATTGTGACTTATTTAGACTAATATTTACTATTTTTAATCATCATTTCTATAAAGTAAGACAACATTTGGATCTATATTGTAAATGTTTGTGTAAAAGTCGATGTAAGAGTAGAAATTTAAAAAAGAAATGGAAAAATAATTACAAAATAATATAAAGTTTAGGAATATTTTGAGGTGAATTGATGTGAAAATGAAAATTTTGGATGGAAAAAAAAAAATCCACACCATTCAATTTGAGGGAAAAATGCTAGGAAAATTTAATTGAAAAGGCTTGAATGAGATTAAAAATAAATGTAAGTTCTTAGATTCAATTTTTTTTAGAAACGAAAGTTTTGAATAGAGAATAAAGCTGAAAATTAAGAAAAGTTAGAAGTTAAAAAAAGTAGCCTATTGAAGAAAACTTTATTCCTTAACATTGATGAGTGAAATTATATAATTGTGTGTAATTAAGATCATAGAATTGAAAATTTTGAATTGAGCTTATTTAACTAATTTTAAAATTTTTAGAAAATTTGAGATTTGTCAAAATTTTGTCGAAATAAAAAAATAAAATAAAAAATTTCTCAAATTTTCCATTGAAATCTTGAAATTTTTCAGAAAACAATTTTCTTTTTACATAAAAAATAACCAACATTTATATTATATTATAAAAATTTGATGAAAGTTTTTACATAAACAACAAAATGCTAAAAATGTTCCTAAAATTTTAAAAGCGTGTAATAATTAAACCCCTAATTTTTTTAATTTTTTTTTTAAATTGCTCCAGTGGTTAATAGATTAATATAAAATTCAAATATTTTTAGAACGAAAATAAAATTTTAGAGTTCTTAATAGATAAAAAAAGATGTATTATTCAATAAATTAGTTAACTAAAAAAAGTGACGAATGTGTTGGAGAAACTTATTAGATATAAAATAAAAAATTTAAGTATTTATTAAATGATTTTTGAAAGAAAGTAAGAGAAAACACTAAAAATGATTTTTTTAAAAGAAAACACTTTTCAAAATAGTTTATAAAACAAGCAAGCTTTAACGTCTTTCTTGATCTCCTAACACGTGTGAGTTTTATTTTATAGTTGAAACAAAATTGAATAAACATACATTGAACATTGAACAATGAGAAAATTTGTAAAATCTAAAATTACCATAATATATATATATATATATATATATATTGTAATTATGCATTGTTGTAACATTTTGCCTTAAAATGAGTGCAAAAAGGCAGCTGTAGAGTCGCGTTCCAAGCAAAATCTCAATTCATCCTTCCATTTCAAGACAAGTTTATTATAGTCAAAAAACCCTTTTTCCTTTTTTTTTTTTTCCTTCCCTTTTTTAGATTTAAATTAGACGCGTAATAAAAAGAACTTAAAAAATACTGACCAATCATTATCCACCACAAACAAAACGCCCTGCTTTGTATATTGCACAAATCCCATCCAGATTCATCATATTTTTATTAACGAGATTATCTCCCATTTATTTTCCTTTAATAATTACAAAATTAACTTGCGTGACTGTTCATTCAGCCAGCTATGATTCAATTTCATGTCTATTTTTCACCTTTTTAATTTAGTTCGTATAATTATACTTCTATTGTATGATTATGTTGAGTTTGTCTGAGGCAAGATTTAAATTCACTAGCGGATCCATGCCTAAAGATACCCTCCAGCTTGTACACATATAAAAAAGAAAGTTGAACCCTCCAATCACATCGATTAGTCGAGTTTGCCACTAACATTCAAGAATCTTGAGGGCTACACAATACTCTAATATTGCTAATATCCCACACATTCTAAGTGAGTCTCATAGGATGAACGTTATAAATAGCCCTACACCATAAGCCACAAAGGGTAAGCAATTCTCTTTGTACTCAACCAAGTTAAGTACTTGAAATACTAATTAAAGGCATCAAAATATACGCAACTCAGCACCATATTGATGTGAATACACTTACAAATAAGCTCCAACTCCAACAACATATTCGAACTAGAGGAGAGGTTAGAGGAGCGAGGAAGATTGACACCAACATGTTCAATTTGATTTTTCAATTTAATATCTCATAAGTCATAACTAAAACATTTTTACCCACACAAAAATTTGCCATTTTTTTCCTTGCCATAAACAACTCTAATATGATAAACTAAAATAATTATAAATACACTAACTTATTGTCATGAAAATAGAAAATATCTTACGTATTTGATATGATCATTACTTTTTATAGTAGAAATCACTTGTGTAGCTTGACCAAATTAATAATGTAAATTTGAGCATTTTGAGAAGGGAGTAACCAAATTAAAATTAAACCCAACTAATTGAAACCAAATTAATAATTTAACAGTCATTTTTATTAACAACATACCTTTCTAAACAATATTAAGTAATTTTTCTTGATACTATAAATTGTAACTTCAAGAGCATCAGGTCATCCGAAACATATTCTTAAAAGCGATAATAAAAAAATTAAAAACAAAAGGCATTTATGAGAATGATGGCCGAATAATCAAATTCTAAATATTTTTCACTAAAAAATTTTGGAGAATTTTGACATAAAAAGGATAATTTTTTTTTTTTTTTTTTCAAACGGGCGGGCAGCATGCAGCACGTTGTTGACGTGTCCTTCCACGTCGGATTCTATTTATATATTTTTGTTAATATTAAAATTGCTTTTAAAAAAAAAAATTACCATTAGTAAAAAGAGAATTAAATTAAAGTCGTTGACTCTCCCTGGCCGGAGAAGCGCGTGAAGCTGAAACCGGATAGAAATGGTAATAACCCGGCACGTCATCTAAATGCTAATATCATATGTTGTCCGTTGGATCACACCCAGATGCTCCCTTCACCAACTCTATTTCAACGGCCAGGATCTTCCACGTCCAACGGTTGGGAAGAATCTTTCGAAATTCCATGAGTAGTCCCTATTGCCTCCCTAGGGCATCCCGACCGGTTATTCCGGTAGCCGGGATGGTGGCTGCACGCTATAAATACCGGCTTTGTTCATCGTGGAGTCCTTGTACCGTTGAGCTTCGCCTTCTAAGTTCTAATAGAGGTGTTGTTCGGTTGGCGTATCAGCTCAAATTCTCTCTCTTTCAGATCTACGCTGCCGATTTCATCAGGTTTGCGACCTCTGTTCCCCCACTCATTCATTGCCATTTTTCTTTTAATGAAGCTTTGAGCATGCTTGTGGTTCATATCCCCTCTTCTTTGCTGGTTTATGAAAGGAATTTAGGGGAATTTTCTCTCTTTGTATTTTAGTGGTACTGTTAGATTTGTTTGTTTTGATGTGTGAATCCATTGTCTGGTGCTCTAAGTCTGTTTCTCTTCTTCTGAGATGTGAATTCTTCCAGATCTGACAGTTCTTTTGAATATTTCTTTGGGAACTAGTGAGTGAAACTTCGATACTGTTTTGTGCTCCCTGAGATTCTAGATCTCGGGCGTTGGTTTTTCTATTGTTTTTTGATAGCTCTGTTTCGGTTGTCAGCTTCTATTTGACACTGTTGAATGTCCCGATCCGATTTGTAAGTAAAATAAATGATGTCGGCGCACTAGTTTTTCGCGGTTTTCGTGTTACGGTTTCTTGGTTCTCTAGATCTCTGGCTAGATCAAAGTTTTTTTTTTTTTTTTTTTTTTTTTTTTTTTTTTTTTTTTT
>QLSR01000005.1:442885-452929 GCA_031780015.1 Citrullus colocynthis | reverse complement strand
AAAAAAAAAAAAAAAAAAAAAAGGTAACCAAATACGTATTCAATATTTATCAATTATTATAAAATGTTTGTCTTCGACTCTTCATCGTTTTCTTTGGCCTACATTCTTAAAACCTATATAATTATTGATTGTCATCCATAATATTTCATCAACTCCCAATTTAGAATATTCCCTCATTATTTTTTCAGATTAACAGCAATTTTACATTAATCAAAACTATTAAAATACGCCATGAAGTAATAAGATATTAATTCCATGTGAGCCGACTTGTCGTTTTGCCCATTTCTGGTCAACTACAGCACTCCCGTCAATAACATTCCGCCACGTCATCCACCAACTTGCACCTTCCAAAATGATCCTCATCCGTCGATCTTTTAGACTCTGATGGTCAAATATTGATCAACGATCAACGGCTACGATTTGAAATTGGGGTGGAGGCTCAAATTTTTGATCTACGAGTCGTTGCCCCCAAAGTCCTCTTGAATTGCAGTTACTGTCTGGAATAAATGGATAAATATGAAACGTAATGGCTCTGTATGAATGCGTATTACAAAGGAAGTAGGAAGCTTTGAGGACTTGTTTCCGTTCTACGAAGTTGATCGGAAGTAGGAGACGACTGGCGAAGTTGAACGAAGTCTAGTCAAAAATAAGCTCGACGACTCCGTTCTACGACGCAGTCGGCTGCTTTGAGGTTTTCGCTTTTATATTATATAACAGCCTCCGCTCCGAACGCGAAGGCGACCTGTCGTTACTCTGATTGAAGCATTGAGGACTTGTTTCCGTCGAATTTGATATCTGATCGACGGTATGAATCGATTTCTTGTAATTTTTACTAGCTTCCTGTTGAATTGCTGATGCTTTTTTCTTAGAATGTTAAAGAACATGCATGATGTTGAGTGTATTGCGTTACTAAGTCCGGAAAATTAAGCTCAATTTACTGTTATGAGAATTTCGGAGTTCTAGTTTGTGAATTGTGATCGACGAAGTGATATCCCGCCTTCTTTTCGTTGCTTGTTATATTAATCTTGATAACGATTTTTTTCCTGGACTGCATGTACACGAGGCTTTTATTGGATCGTTTTCTTTTCTTATCGGTTTGTTTTACTTGTTCGTTTGATGTTACTAGAGAAAGCTTTTAAATTCGAAGCCAATGTTAATGAGTATTCTCGCGAGTTCTTATTTATTTAGTAGGATGTTCGGAAATGTAGGTTAATTTTATATTTGTTCAATTTCCGGTTCTCTAGTGTTTGTTTGAATTCTTCATGTGAAGTTGAACACATTTCTAGTTAATACTTCTTGTTTGTAAAGCTGTTGATCACCTGTTCTAACAACGACAACACTTTTTTTCGTTTTTTTAATGTTATTTGAACAATACACTTGTCAGACGAAGAAAAGAAAGTACTTCGTCGTTCTAAGATTTTTATTGATTTTTTAACTTACTATTTTTTGGCATTAGTTGGCGCATCCGTGAGCAAAGAAAACAATGGGATGCTTTGGTTGCTGCGAAGAAGATGGTATCCAGAAGGCTGCTGATAACAGCAGCATGTACCAAGTAAAGGCTTCAGCTGGTACTCGTAGTAAGGCACTAAATTTCAACCGTACTGAGAGTGATATATCCTCACATCATAATTCATAAATGCAATAAATGGAATTAACGGGAGCTGCTGGTCTGAACAAGGATTTATGTTATGTATGTTTGAAATATTGTCACTAAAATTTATAGATACTCCTTTAGCTTACAAGGGAGGATATCCGGGCTTATTTCTATGTCATTTAGTGCGACTGTGATATGTGTTTGATTCTTTTTGCGCTTGCTTGCTGTGTGTTTTCTGTATAAAATTGAGGATCCTCTTATGTCTCTGTTCTTGTTGTCTCTACTAAGTGGAATCGAATTTATCAGATAGTAAAAAAGTAAAGCTCTGTCATGTAGGAACTGATGAAGGCTATCACAAACGGCAAACTGCACCTAAAAGTCCTCCAATAGTGAAAATGCGGCCCATTGAAGTCCCTGCCATATCATTTGAGGAACTGAAGGAGGTTACGAAAAATTTCGATGCTGACTGTTTGATTGGAGAGGGTTCCTACGGTAGAGTATACTATGGGGTATTTACAAGTGGGCAGACTGTGGGAATCAAAAAGTTGGATGCCAGCAAACAATCGGATGATGAATTCTTATCCCAGGTTCTTTTGACTACACTAATTTAAGTTGTAGTATGCTATTTAAAATTAGTTGTCACTATACATTTTGACTAATTGTTCAAACTAATAGGTCTCCATGGTTTCAAGACTAAAGCACAATAATTTTCTAAACTTGATTGGGTACTGTGTTGATGGCAATTCTCGAATTCTAGCATATGAGTATGCTTCAAATGGATCTCTTCACGACATTTTACACGGTACATGCGATCGATCTTAGAGTGTAAAAGTCCATGCTCATTAAGCATTGAGTTTTGGATGCATGATCTTCGGTTGTTATTTTCTTTCAATATTCCTGAAAAAGAAAAGACGAGATGAACTGCTTGCCCATGCAATCTGATCAAGCAATTTGAGTTTGCATATTCTCTTTAGTTATATTAGATTAATGCTTTGAAGGCTGATTGAAATTATTATGACACGTGTATAATGCAGGGAAGAAAGGAGTCAAAGGAGCACAACCCGGCCCTGTTCTTTCCTGGGCACAGAGAGTAAAAATTGCTGTAGGTGCTGCAAAGGGTTTGGAGTATTTGCATGAAAAGGTCGATCCTCATATCATCCATCGGGACATAAAATCCAGCAACGTACTAATATTTGATGATGATTTGGCAAAAATTGCTGACTTTGATTTGTCAAACCAAGCCCCTGATATGGCTGCACGGCTTCATTCCACCCGTGTTCTTGGAACCTTTGGCTATCATGCTCCTGAGTAAGTTGATTCTTATATTTCTTTTACTTCAGGGTGAATTTCACTTATCTGCATCTAATTCATGCTTGAAACCGGTATATTGAAATGAAAGAATGTTAAGACATCGACCATCAAAGAAAGCAGGTAAAGTAAAAACAATAGAAAAATTGACATAGAGATTTGCATGGTTCACTAACAGTGTGATGGCTACGCGCCCTCCTTTAAATTCTATGGTCTCCATGCTTGGTCATTTGGAGTGCAAGATAATAGATTCAATGGTATTCCAACATAAACTTACTGCTTGGATGTTATCCATATCTAGATTGTTTAAGCCCTTCAAGCATTAGGTGGATGGGCTCTCCGTAAATGACTTTGCTGTGATTTTTTTGCTGTCGAATACATACAAAAGGTACAGCTAACAACCAAGAGAAAAAGGGAAATAGAGAACAAGAACCTAGTGGTTCGGTCAGCTTATTGATCATGGTCCACGCGGCCACTGCAAAAACCACCGCTGGTTCATTGATGCACCAAAGAAGAGTAAATGGGGTACCTTAATAAATATAGTGAATTAACCGAGAAGAAAAAATTCTCTTAACTAGCTCTAGCTGCTAGTTGCAGTATTTTTCTTTTACATCAAGACAGCAAACTGGCGAGCTATAATATTTAATAACTGCTGGCTCACCTATTAGCTTCCGAGTTCTTGAGAAAAATAAAACTGTAGAAAATTTTGGAACACGTGAATATTATTATTGATATGTAATCGAAAGTCGTAGGTTCCTTCTCTATAATTCTCTTAAGTTTGAATGTAAAGCATCACTACATGATTATAACATACCATTATCAATAAGCTAAATGTTGTGGGTGGTTCCCATTTTGAAAATTACAGATACGCAATGACTGGACAATTGAATGCCAAGAGTGATGTGTACAGCTTTGGTGTTGTCCTGCTTGAACTTTTGACAGGAAGAAAGCCAGTTGATCATACATTGCCTCGAGGACAGCAAAGCCTCGTGACATGGGTACGGTTTTTGTGTCTATACTCTTTTGATCTTCCTCCTTTTATCCAACTTCTGAGCTTGAGACTTGGAAGTTTTGAAACGTTTTCAGGCCACGCCCAAACTTTGCGAGGATAAAGTTAAGCAATGTGTTGATGCAAAACTAGGAGAGGAATACCCTCCAAAGTCAGTTGCAAAGGTACCCATACTGTTCTTTTCTTGCTTATGTTTGTTAATGTTATCTCTCATTTCTCTCTCTTTCCTGATTGCCTGTCTGTGTGAGATTCCCTTCGTTTTCTTTTCTTTCTACTTTTAGATAGAAATTGTATTAAACCAATATTTCTCCATCTAAGGGGAAGGGGAACAGAGCCCAAAGAGGACATGTTAAATGACCTCGAGCCACAAAGTTTAACTCTTCACCAACAATTTGGAAAAAAAAAAAAAGGGAAAAATGGAAAAAAAGGAAGACTTCACCAACTATTTAAAAATTGAAAAGAGAAATTAGAAAAAACTGGTAGCTACGAAACCGGTATGAAATACAAAAGGACCCCACATCACCGAGAATGTAATTGATTCCCCATTTTCATCACAATGTGGGTGATAGATTTTCATCGATAAATGTAAATTATTATTTTGGTACTTGTAGTCCTAAGTTTCAAAATGGTACAAACTATTTAAGTATTGAGTTTAATTTCAATTTAGTCTTTTAAGTTTTAAAATATTTCAATATTAACCTTGAGATTTGAATTTTAGTTTGGTCCATAAAATCTAATATTTACCTTTTAAATTTAGTCCTTAAATTTTGTTATTTTTTCATTTTAATGTTTCGTTTCATAATTATTTTAAATTAATGCCAAAAACTAAAGTGAATATTGATTAAAAGAATCAACTGAAGCTTAGTCAAAAGTGACGAAAGGGGAAGCTGTTGTAGAAGCTTTGCTTGCTTCTCTTCTTAAAGTAATAGTTTGAATGTAAATCTATCCTAACTGTGATAGCCCTCTCGATGCCGTTCATTTTGTTACTAGTGGCTGATTTACCATCAACAATGCAATTATTAGGAGTGTGCTCTAAGCTCTTTTCCCCATCGAGCATGCGAAAGACTCTTTTATGTTGAAGAATAGTAAATTGAAATAAAACTAAGTCTCACAGGTATAATTGTTACATTTTAAAACTCATAGAACTCAAAAACTAAGAGGGCAACCTTTTAAAACTTAGAGAGTAGACAAAAAAACAGAAAAAAAAAAAAAAGGTTAGTTTTCTAATCCACGTTCAATAATTATTAGGAGAAACAATTACATTGACAACCTTGGATAATTTTTTCTAAAAGAAAAAAGTGGGTTTCGATTTACAAGCAAACACAGACAATGAAGCAATTTTCTGATAACTTGGGCAGATCTTTTTTTAGGAGAGTGTGATATATATGTAATCCAAATCTTGAAGAAGCACTTTTTGTGATTGTTTGCAGTTTGCAGCGGTCGCTGCATTGTGCGTTCAATATGAAGCAGATTTCAGACCAAACATGAGTATTGTGGTCAAAGCCCTGCAGCCTCTGTTAAATGTCCGACCTGGTCCTGGCGGTGAAGCACCAACTCTTTAAACAGTAAAATCTCTCTCTTCTTCTTTTCTTTCCTGTGGGTTCCTGTTCCTTCTTGGGGTCCACGTGCTGACACGTGACGTGTGAGCGTGCAAATTATTACCCAGGAATTAAATTTCCAGTAGGTGGTGATCATCGATTTGTTTACAAAATCAGTGAGATACCATAATTATGATTTTTAAGTGATATATGACGTGACACTCTTTTTTTTTTTTGCCTTTTGTGCCTCTCGTTTGTGTGCTTCTTAGCCTCTTCACAAGCCCACGTGCATGATGGCCCATTTTCCCCACAAAAAATTTTAGAGGGGGAGAAAAAAAAGAAAAAGGTAAATTAAAGTTGTTAGCTTTCCTTTTTCTATTATATTTAATTTTTTAGCTTCACGGGCTGAAAGGCGAAAACCAACACTTTTTCCCTCTGACACACTGCACGTCCCTTCTTTTTCTTTTTCAGTTTGGACCCCTCAATTTTTCTTTTTTCTTTTTTCTTTTTTTTTTTTTAATTTATTTTTTAGAAAAAAAAAAGCCTTAAATTACAATTTTCTTTTCTTCTCAATTTTCAACTTTCACGCTTGTATTCAGTGGACTATTGAATGTTAGGGACCGTTTGTATAGTTTTGTGAGATTCACCAAGCAAATAGTAACAAGTTATAGAATTGATTACTGAGTTTTAAAACTCCTTGAGTGAAGTGAATGACTCCACTCCACCTCACTCAACTGCTCTCTCAAAATTCCCAAACAAACTTGCCATCTTTATTTTTCTTTTCCTTAACGAATTCTCAACTTATTAGACATTTTTTTCCAAAAATTTTACATGGTTTGTAAGCACATCTGTAGGAAGAGGATAATAAAATATACAGAAATTTATGAACAAAATTAGTATTTATAATCTTAATTTTAAAAATCCAGATGGTTATCAAAATAGGATCTTAGTGTTTCTTTAATATAAATTTTACTTTTTAAAAAAAAAAATTTAAAAAACACTTGAATTCTTAACAAAATTTTAAAAACAGTAGCCTGTTACAAGAAAATACATTTTTAAAAAATCAGATAAAAATCATTGTCATAAAAGATAAGAGAAACAAACATCATTTTTAAAAATTAAAAAAATTAAAAGCTTTAGATACTAAAGTTGAATTTAATATGTATATATTTCTTTTTCGTTCTACTTCACAAAGTTCTAGCATAATTTTGGCCGAACTCTCTAATTCTCTCTATAATTATTAGTTTACCATTTTGAATGACTTTTAGCCCAAAGCAGAAAAAAGTTATTAATAGTTGAATAATAGATGTTTTATAATAAATTATCTTTGATGTTAGGTTCTACACTGTTGAAAAACTTCACTGTCAATGATTTACACTAAATTTAGAAATCCTTTAACATGTCAATTGTCAAATGCAGTTTTTATGGTTCAAACTACTTCCACTTAAAATTACCATGTTTTGAAATAATTGAGAAGTAGTTTTCAAATGAGTTAGTAGTGATTTTGAAATTGTTAAAATTATTTTGAAATCCACCTTTAATTACTCAAATTAATTTAATGTTTAATTTTACATTTTTTAACACAATTTTCATACTATTAAAGTTACTTTTTAATGATTAAAAATATTTTTTGAGCAATTTAAATTGACATAAATAACTCTATGTCATTTTAAAATCACTCTTAAACATGTTTACACTTAAAATACTTGATTATGATTGAAGTGTGTATATTATAAAAACAATCTCAAGCACATTTTATGCTAAAAAGTACTTTACAATGCTTTCTAACAGACCTATACGTTTTTATATTTTATCAAATTGCTTTCTGTTAATAAGACACCTTCGAGTGAAAAGTACCTCTAGCATTAGCAAGGATCATAAATACCTCCAAACAAAGAATTTTGTACTATCTATCCATAGGTCCATGCCAAATGTTAATCAATATTTTCAATATTTTTTTAAATAAATATACATAAAACATAAGAAAGAGAAGAAAAATCTCATTTATTAGTCCCAATATGAATAGATATGCCAAAAGCATAATGTGTAACTTAGGTGGAACTAAAAGTAACTTAATATTAATAATTTAAATAATTTTTTGATTTATATATCGGTAGATAATGATATTTTATCGATATTCATAAAACTAAAATCTCAATACCGATATCGAAATCAATATTTTAATCTTTGCTTCAAACATGTCCTTTCTCTCATTGTTTATGTTTTATGGTTTACGTCGGTTGTGTTGTGTTGTGCTCATTTTATAGTTTAATATTCCAACTTTAGTTAACTAATTGTATGTTTTGATGCTTGCAACATGATTACTGTCATTAGTTTGGTAACTTTCATTGTTCGAGTTTTTGAAAATGTAGCCAAGCTCAACTTAAAATTCTTGAGAACAAATCAATGAAAGTTAAGCATATGCTAACTGGCCGTAAGGTATATTTTACGAATTAAAAAGTTATATATAAGTTCAAATTTTTACCTCTACAAGTTGAACTCAAATAAATGTATTTACGTATACGAAAGTACTTTCTAAACATCAAAATTAGTGTTTCTTCTAAAAACAGTTGAGTTTCTAAAGCATGTTTTTGGTTATGTAGTGTTGTAGCCTCCATTCTAATATAAAGTTATGTGTGGTAACAATTTGTAAATGAGAGAGCCAACCAGAAAACTGTAAAATAAGATCTTCAATAATATGGAAAGTAAGTGTGATTTAATGATGACATTGAATTTGGTAGCTATAATTAATTAACATTCATTGTGGAAAAATTAATTACTTTGCAGGCTAAGGCAAAATCTAGATTGGGACTGAAATATTAAAATCTTAATTTTATGGAAATTTTGATGAGAATATTGATAAAAAGTCGTTTTTTATGAATATTTCTGAAAAAAATTGTAAAAGCAAAAACTAAAAAAAAATCAATAAATAAACTTTTTATTATTTTTAAATAAGTTAACATGTCTCTTATTTATATTAGTGGTATTTTGTGCTTATTTTTTTTTTTATATTTCGTGGATTTTTTTACATTATAAGAGAAATATCGGCATGTTGATAGAAATTTAATATTATATTATTATTTATATTATATTTACATTAGTGATAATTTTGTGCTTATCTTTTTATGTTTTATGAATTTTTCTACAATACAATGTAAATATCGATTGAAATATTGACATGTTAATAGAAATTTAATACTATATGATTATGACATCACTTTTTCTTTAAGAGGTTAGGAACATATCTTAATTGCGACAATGAGCAACTCAACGATAACTAGTATGATATTTTTGCCAATATGGATATTCAATCCTACATCCTGCAATTGTTGTAAGGAAAAGAAAGAGAACAATTTCTGATTATGAATCTCATTAATTACAATAATTCCTCCTAAATTTGTAATAATTTAGTTCCTCTACTTTTAAAATTTACAATAATTTAGTATATATCAAAAATAAAAAATCAATAAGAGCTTTTACCATAGGAACTTAATCATTATAAAGTTAGATTAAATTGTTTCATATTAAATTTTACAAGCTAAATTACTACATTAAAGAAGGACAAGGTCTAAATGGAATTACAATAAGCAATATGTTTTTAACTTATGTTTTAAAAATTTTAATCCTCTAATCATCCCAATTTAGTTTTCTACCTTAAATATGCATCTAGACATGCTAGAGCAGCATCATATACAAAGTAATGTAATAGTCCTATACATCATTACTTTCTAATTGAATAATTAAATTTAAAAGTATTAAGTTGATATGTTTATGAAAATGTGCGAAATTAAAAACAAAATAAATAGTTTGGATTCTGACTAGTCCTGGAGAAAACTTCAATCTTATTGAATAGCATATTTAATTTATTGTTAAATCATCCATCACTTAAGCAGAATACTCTAACATACGTGAACAAATTTTCAATAGAAAAAAGAAAAAAGAAAAACACACATGAACAAATTATTCTCAATCAATTAAATAAATTTGTGTATTTTTTTTAAGAACAAACATGACGTGGAAAAATCAATTAGTTGTCTATATTATAGACTCATTTGGAATTGCTTTTGCAAACATAAAAAGTGATTATATAAGAATCTTAACCGTTTTGGTTGTTTGGTAAAACAACTTATTTGTTAATCTACTCAATATCGCTTATAAATTTGTTTTAGCCTACCAAAGCTATTTGTTAGAGCTTTCAGATTTTAGCTTTCCTAAAAATTTATTCCTTTACCCCGTTCCATTAATCTATTTTTTCACATTTATTCTTAATTTTAATTAATTTGATTTCTTATCATAATTATTTAAAAGAGATCTTATATTAAAGAATTTTGATTAACCAATGTTAGTTGAAATGATAATATGTTTTTTTTTTCACATACTATATTACAAAAATTTAGTATTAATTTACTAAACATCGTAACTAGTTTTAGAAAAATTTAGTATTAATTTACTAAACATCGTAACTAGTTTTATTTTCTAATTTAAAATGAAACTTTACCAAACACTATTTTACTTATTCTCATTATTGATTTTTATAAAAGCACGGCTACTAGCAATTATTGATGGTAACTTACTCTTCTTTTTTTTTTTTTTTT
>QLSR01000005.1:428317-439823 GCA_031780015.1 Citrullus colocynthis | reverse complement strand
AAAAAAAAAAAAAAAAAACCATACCGTTTAGTATAAGTATTTTGGAAAATCATTAAGAACCCATTTGGATCTGTAGACATTATTTTATGGATATAGATGTTAAATATCTAAAGATTTAAATGTCATGTTTATGTTTATGTTTGAACATACAAAGATAATTATTGTAAAGTTAAATATACGTGTTTGATTTATCAATTTTGTACCTATAAACTCAAATTAAATAATTAATTAATTAACTTAGTTAAAGGTAAGAGAACAACTAAAGAATTCATAAACTAAATTAAGAATTGTTTAAATGTATTGTTATATTAATTAATTATTAATTACTTAAAATAAAATATATTATTATTTTTACATTAACATTAATTAAACTTAATTTAATAACTAAAAATTAAATATATATAAATTAATTAGAATATTAATAATTAGTAATAAGATTTATATTAAATATTTAATATGACCTAAAATATTAAGTGTAAATGTATTAGGGGAAATTTATTAATTCTAAACTATAGATTTATGTTTGATAATGAGTTAAAATTAGTAGTAATGGTTAATTAATTAATTACTTGATTGGGCTATATTTTTTATGTTCATTTTTAGGTATACAAATCTTACATATATGGAGGGTATTAGAAAACACATGTTAGATAAATTTTAAAATTTTATGGAAAATAATATCCTAGGTTTTAGAAAGCGAAATTTTGTGAAACAAAAATGATATTAAATGTATGTTTGAAATCCAATGACAAATCCTGTAAAACAAGAAGACCCTAAATAATATATTATTTTGATTGATGAATTGCTTTTTAGTTCAACCAGAAATAAGATTGAGGGAATTCGAGCCTCTCTTGGTCAATGATATATTGCTTAATTAATCGAGATATATTTAGATCGAGTAAAAAAAAATGTTGAAAATACATTACACACATGTAAGTGAGAGCTAACTAGCCCTACTAACTCTCTAATACAACATCTTGTATTAATTAATTTTAATCGCAACCCAATAAAATATGTCATATAAAAAATTCGTTAGAACTATTTTTTTTAGTTGTTGGCAGAAATTCAAATTTCTAATTCAACTATGCTCGGCCTGAATAAGTCCACGGTAATTGGGACCTCCTACAACATACCCTTAAAATTTTCCTTTTTTAATAGAAATAAACTTTTAGCTTTTCCATTATTATTATTATTATTTATTTATTTAAATTTGAAAGAACTTTGTGAGACGATATTAATGAAGAACAGGTGCAGTCATAATTCCAATAGGGGCCGGAAGAGAGAGAAAATGAAGAGCGCGCCAATAAAACGTCCGACATTATAATCACTCTCACTTCCTTCACTCTTCTGCCGTCGCTCATCCGCCGTCGCCGTCGCATTTTCGGAGCTTCAGGTACTGTTCTACCTCTAACCATGAAAAACTCATATGATCGTCTGTAATCCGAATGCTTTCTGGTTCTATTTTACCGTTTCTGTTCTTGCATTTGCTCTTGATTTTCTAAAAGCTCCTAGTATTCTCTCTCTCTCCTCGTCAAAAAGTATGGTTATAACTTCTAAGAGTCATCATTTCGATCTTGTAACTTCTGCCATACTTTTACTGTAAATGAGCAGCGCAATTTCTTTGAAGGAAATTATGTATTGTAGACTTTGTTTTCACTGAAAAAGGAAAGAGAAACTTTCACATACGATAAGTACATGGATTCTTTTACTGTTGAAGCATCGATCTGCCTTGGATTTCTTCCACCACTTGTTTGTTTCTTTCCTTTTGCAGATAAAGAATAATTGAGAATAAGAATCCTTTAGGTCCGATTGTTCGTTTTAATTGGTATATAATTTTGCTTCTTACTGGCTATTATTTAATTTTCATGTTTATGCTTCCAGTTCCAACCTTTTTAGCTCGGCCTTTCTACGCTTTTACGATTCGACTTCTTACTTCCTTTATTTCACCTTCAATCATCGCCGGTAACCTCTCACATTTTTTTTTTTTTAATGCTGAGAAAAATGTGTTTATTTCAATGCAACATTTTCTTCCTTCGTTTTCATGTTAGCAATCGAGTGAACTCTGCTACTTTTTCTGTTTTTCCTCTGTTTCGTTACTGAGAAAATGAGCGAGGAGCTTAGTTGACTGCTTAGTTTATCATTTTTTTCTGTTAAGGCAAAAAAAAAAAAAGAAAAAAAAGTTGGATTGAGTCTACTCCTGGAATAATTGCTGCACACGCTTGCATAATTAAATTATTGTATCCGATGAATTAACACGATGTGCGGTTGAATTGAATAGATGAGCTTTCTTTCGTCTATAATGCTGAAATACCTTTTAACTTTTCTTTTGTCTCTGATTCTTTCACTGTCCCTTAATAAACCATTTTTTTTTTTTAAGTTTCTCGGAAGTGGTGCACAATCTTTTTGTGGAGGACATTCTTTGATGAATCTTCACTCTTGATTAAAAAAATGTGTCATATTTTGCAACTACTTTGACCATTTGTCTTCATGGTTACTGCAGTGAAGCCATAATCTCTTAGCACAATGTCAGATTTAGAGGTTCCTCTGCGCCCAAAGAGGAAGAAGGTCTGGGTGGACTATTTTGTGCAATTCAGATGGATTTTAGTTATTTTTGTTGTTCTTCCTATATCATTCAGCCTATACTTCTTCACATATCTTGGGGACGTCAGATCTGCCTGGAAGTCCTACAAGAAACGCCAAAAGGAACATGATGAAAATGTCAAGAAAGTTGTAAAGCGCCTTAAACAAAGGAACCCAGCAAAGGATGGTCTTGTTTGCACCGCTCGCAAGCCTTGGATTGCTGTTGGAATGCGAAATGTTGACTACAAACGAGCACGTCACTTTGAGGTTGATTTATCAGCTTTTCGAAATATTTTGGATATTGACAAAGATAGAATGATTGCCAAAGTTGAACCCCTTGTGAACATGGGACAAATAAGTAGGGCCACTGTTCCACTCAATCTTTCTCTTGCTGTAGTTGCTGAACTTGACGATCTTACTGTTGGAGGACTCATCAATGGCTATGGAATTGAAGGAAGCTCCCATCTCTATGGCTTGTTCTCGGACACTGTTGTGGCATATGAGATTGTTCTAGCAGATGGCCAGGTTATTAGAGCTACTAAAGATAATGAGTACTCAGATCTTTTCTATGCAATCCCATGGTCCCAAGGAACAATTGGTCTTCTTGTTGCTGCTGAGATTAAGCTCATACCCATTAAAGAGTATATGAAAGTCACATACAAACCCTTTAGAGGGACATTGAGAGAGATTGGACAAGCTTATATGGATTCTCTTGCCCCTAGAGATGGAGATCAAGATAACCCAGAAAAGGTTCCCGACTTTGTTGAAACTATGATTTATACCCCTTCTGAAGCTGTGGTCATGACAGGTAGATATGCTTCCAAAGAAGAGGCTAAAAAAAGAGGAAACGTGATAAATCAGATTGGTTGGTGGTTCAAACCATGGTTCTACCAGCATGCATCAACAGCACTCAAGAAAGGGGAGTTTGTTGAGTATATCCCTACAAGGGATTACTATCATAGGCACACCAGATCTTTGTATTGGGAGGGAAAGCTTATCCTTCCCTTTGCAGATCAATGGTGGTTCAGATTTTTATTGGGATGGATGATGCCTCCCAAAGTTTCTCTGCTCAAAGCCACTCAAGGTGAAGCTATCAGAAATTATTATCATGAAATGCATGTTATTCAAGACATGCTTGTTCCTCTTTACAAGGTTCCGGATGCTTTGGAGTGGGCTCATCGTGAGTTTGAGGTATTGCTTGTCCTCCCTAACGTTTTGTTCGATAAATTACAAGTTTAGTTTCGAAATCTTATGTTTGTGTCTAGTAGGCCTCAAAATTTCAATTTGTCTAGTATAGTCTTAAAATTTCAATTTCAAAATGCACAAACCTATTAGATGCAAAATTGTAACTTTTAACTTCTTGTTAGACACAACAAATGATAAGTTTAGCTATTAGAACAAAATTCAATTTTATATTTAATAGATTCGTTAACTTAAGAATTTAGAATTCATCAATAAAAATTAAGAAATTAAGAAATTAGTTGTACACAAAGCTTAAAGTTTAGAGTTTCGATAGGCACATTTTAAACAACGTTGTTAAATTGCTGATTAACTCAAAAGTTTAAACTTATGAGTGAACGTAAATTTAATATAATATCACTAACAAACATGACCCTACTAAACACAATCACTAAACTTTCGAGACTAAACTTGTACTAGCTAACTTGTATATTTGATAGAGGTGGTTATAGGCTAATGATTGATGAGTCTTCTTATCAAAGGTGGATTTCAATTTTCAATTGAATTATGCAGTCCATTTGGTTAACAACTACAATTCGTTTGTGTTCTTGTACAGGTTTACCCTATTTGGCTCTGTCCACACAGAATCTTCAAGCTTCCAGTCAAAACCATGATATATCCCGAACCAGGATTCGAGTTACATCGTCGACAAGGCGACACACATTATGCTCAAATGTACACAGATGTTGGACTGTACTATGCACCAGGCCCTGTCCTGAGGGGCGAAGTTTTCGATGGTGCCGAGGCTGTTCGTAGAATGGAGAAATGGCTTCTAGAAAACCATGGATTCCAGGCTCTATATGCAGTATCAGAACTGAATGAGAAAGATTTCTGGAGGATGTTTGATGCTGAACTCTATGAACAATGCCGGAAGAAATATGGAGCTGTAGGAACCTTTATGACAGTCTATTACAAGTCCAAGAAAGGTCGAAAAACCGAGAAGGAAGTGAGGGAAGCTGAACAAGCTCATCTTGAAACTACTTATGCTGAATTGGAACAACCCAATTAAATTAAGTTCCTGCTTCAAATATTTGGTGGGTTTTCTTACTTAGTTCTCTCTTTTTTGTGGCATTTTTTTTTTCAAGCAATTGATGCTTTTGTAGTTTCATATCTGATCTGAGTTGCCTATCTGACCCACCTTGGCTCTCTTAGTGGTTAATTTGAGAATGTTTTAGTTTTGAACTGTTGAACTTGATGGATTATCATCAGAGTTTTTCTTTGATGCTTTGTTTTATGCATAGAGGAAATGTTGATGAGTTGAATGTTTGATGAAAATATCTATAAAAGAAAATGTTAATCTCGATTAATATTTTAGAAGGAAGAAAAAATCGACTTCAAAATGATGCCTCTTAAATGAGTTCTAAATAACCATAATTGTTATCTAAGTTCACTTAATTGTCAATATACCTAAAACTTTATATATGTAATTGAGAGGAAAAGATGGTCATTATTATTATTATTATTGATTAAAGTCTTGAGTTGATAAATGTAATTTAAATTTTCAGCAAAATATTAATAGATATAGCATAATAGAAAAAAAAATTGTATAGATACAGCAAAATTTAGATCTAAATCTGAAAATTTATCATGTATCGATTTTGTTATATTTGCAATATTTTGTTATATATTTAATTAATAGATGCCTATTGCAATTACAAATAAATAAATGTCATCCGTCACAAGCCCAGTTATTTGAAGTCTAATAAAGGATTGCATATATGCCCATCATATTGGTTGGGTAGGTTTCCTTCATTGCTGGTGGTTCTTTGATTCGTCGGTTTCCTTGTTAGTTTCTATTTGATATTTTAAAATGTTGTATATTTAGTTTAGTTGGAAGTTTGGTTTCAAAGTTTCAAAATGCTACAATTATACCCTTGAATCAATTTGGTATTTAGGTTTCAAGACTTATATTCTTAACCTTGATTTTTCACTCAATATTTGTTTTTCATCTTTAGTGTTGAAATCTATTAATTAACTTAAAATAATTAAAATAACTATAATTATTTTTTCCGTTTTGATATTTATGAGTGTCTGGATCAGCTTATGCGCACCTCGACTAATCTCACAAGACTACCGCCCAACCCTACAACATTTTGGTATCAAGAAAACTCGCGCGATATTAAATCTTAAATAAGTAACCACCAAAGATTGGATCCACAATTATTTAAGTTTTACTATTTTTCATCACTATTAAAAATAAAATTAAAATTTCACGTCATAATTATTTTAAATTAATTAATAGACATTAGTATTAATGATTGAAAGTGAATATTTAATAAAAAAAATTGAGATTAAAATTTTTTTAAAAATAATTTTAATAATAGATCTAAATTGATTTAATTATGACAATTTAAGAGTTTAATTAATACAGTGAGATTTATTAAAACTTTTGTTATGCTCTTTAAATGATTTTCCATGAATATCAATCATCATCAATAATTCCAATTTGAGCGAAATTAGAATATCCTATCAAGGAACAATCAGATTTGTATAGTTGACAATACGTATTCACCATTTAGGTAACATTAGATATTTTAATCAATCATGTCAAATAAACGAGTTTGCTTTAAACATTGTACACCAATTATTGACATTTGACAAGCATTTACTTCAAATAATTTGTTCAATTTCTACCGCTGAAAAGTTAAAAGTGTGCCCAGAAAAAGGAAAAAAAGAACCAACAATTCAACAGCAGCATGCTTTCATTTCACCTCCAACACAAAACCCTATTTTTTTCTTTTGTTTTCTTTTTTAAAATTTTAATTACATTAATAAACATATATCTATTTTAAATTTTAAATTTTAAATTTTGATTACTATTTTAAAATTATATATATAAGGGACAAAAGCAATTTTACAAAAATCCAGCCACACCGAATTTGTACACCATCAATATGACTTATCTTGCAAATATCAAATGGTCTCATTTGTACTAATTAGTTTGGGTGCACCGACCTGTTTTGTTTAGGCCCTAAAAGTTCTGATGCAGATAAAAGTTGTCAAACTTCTGGCCAAACTAAGTAACTCGCGCTATCATCGGATAATCTCCAAACTCCTTCAGCAATTTCGTCATACAACTGATCCCAACCCCAGCTCGAATAACCCAAGAAAAACCAATATCCGCTAACTGAGTGATTCCCTGACTTTATCTCTTCTATTTCATGTAATGTAGCTACCTGATTCAAGAAGTAGATGCCTGGTAGGATTTCAAGATGCAGGTCTTTAGGAACTTTTTGAGTTAAGGCCACGAGTGGCATTTTGCGTTTAATGAGTGGTCCCCCGAGCGACAAAGGCGCCTCATTTAACATATCTAAACCTTCTGCCATGTCTTGAAGAGAATCCCATCTAATATGCTTGTTGATTATCAGGCCATGGAAACCAATCGTTTGATCTGCCTTGACAATCAGTATCTGAGCATTATCAAAAAGCTGTGAACCAACAAGCTTGTCTGTAGCGATTAACATCGATCCAACACCTATACGAGGTGATGATTCATCCTCATCATTTGTGATATGAAGATTTATGTGACTGAATCTCGTAGCACTTTCCACTTTCCTGTCTCTCACTAGAACTTCGTGGTACTTTTCAATTGGAATAGCATCCTTTTCTTGAGGATTAGTAGGTCTCACATCTTCAAATGACTTAACGTGTCCAATTCTGTTGTCCGCTGGCGTCAATAGAATTCCTATATTGAAGAAGAACCAGCAAATTAGATTCTAGACAATATGTGGAAAATGTCTGTTTTCTTGGAAGTTCAATTCTGTATTTAAAATTATTCCTGAGGACATCCCTATCAAAAGTCAAAACACGTCCCTGCCAAATGTCTAAAATAATGTCATCGTCCAGTAGGGAAAGTCAAGACAATAATTATTCTATAAACCAGTGTTTTAAAAACCCTTCTCGGGTATGCACCTAGGCGCAAGGTGCAAGTCACAAAATAAGATGTGCACCTTTTGCGAAGCCCCAAGACACAAATCCTTGGGCTTGGGGGCTTTTTCATTATTTTTTTTAAAAATAGTAATAATTAAGGTTTTTCCTTCTTTACTAAAAAAGAATCATATTTACTAAGCTAAATGCAATTTTTCTTGGGTAAGTTTTTTTTCCTTTCTTTTTTTTTGTTTTCATATTTCCACTTACTATGTTTTCTCTTTTTTACGTAGTACTTCTATATATGGTGCACCTAAAAAAAAAGGCCCGCACTTAATTGAGAGAGACAATGACAAGGTGCATTTAATATGTCCCATGACTTAGAAATTTGTCTTCTATGTCTAAGACATCTGTGGAAGGTTTAACAACGATTGTGGACTTAAAGGGTACAAGCAAATCATACAAATATAGTATTCGATAAACTAACAAGCCTGTGGATGCAGAAATGAACACCATTATAATGCAAGAAAAATATAGAACTCGGGGTGGTAAGAATAGTAATAAGGGGCAATAAAAAGCCTTAGTTGGACATTACCATTCTGATTGGTAAGATGTTGGGAATTACTTCCTTGTTCTGCCACAAATTTAATAATATCTCTTACTGCTAGATCACCTTCATACAATATAGCTTTCGTCCTTGCTGCTGGAAATAGCAAAAGTGCAGGATATACTTCTCTCTGCATGTTCCAAGTTTACGAAAGGTTAACTATTGAACAATGCGAATCACTGGCAGGAGACAAATTTCCAAAATGCAAAATTACTCAAAACTTTTTAATCAATACAAAATATCATATGATTCATATCCAAATCAATAGAGAAGTTAACTTCTCCATTGACTTAAACTAGTTTGTAAGGACATAATTGGAAAGCAATCCCTTTTCATGTTGTGAGAACCTTCTTGGCAAATGATACGTAATATTGTTGGAAATACCATACCATGTAATGGTTCACCAATAATTTGGTAAAACAATCTATGAAAACACTGATTGCAGAAAAGCATTAAAATAAAAGGAAAAGTTTTACTGGGAAGAAAAAAAAACAGATGTCAGTCAGTCCTGAAAAGGCCACCTGATCAAATGACTTTAGAATTGAACTGCAATCGTTCAGTGTGCAGTCCATTAAGTAGATAAGCGGGAGCTTTGAAAGTAGATCTGCCCGAGTTTCTGCAAAATGCAACATGAATACAAACACTATTATTGTTAAACCATTCTAAAATTGATTTGAACATTTAATGGATAAAAGAAAGACACTTACTACCATCATTTTAAGAGCAAATTTCCTCTAATACCAATAATCAACCTGACATTCTATAACATTTCTTATATTAATATATTAAGATTACAAAATAGATAAGCTTTGTATCAAGTCATAGAAACCACAGAAAAGCAATGAGCAAAATAGTATTATCATGTTAAGACAAGTTGTAAAATTCCCATAAAAGGAAATCCAGATGCATTTTCAAACAGGAAGGTAGAAGAAGACGAAGATGACAAAGAACAAACAACCATTACTCCTGACAATTTGGAGGACAAGCAATGGAGTACTCACCACTTAACATATCTTTTTCCTTTCCACTTCCACTCTTCAGCGTGTTAGCACAACCCTGGATAACTCGATAAACTTCACGAACAACTACTTCGCTTCTCTGGCAAAAACCACACCAACTATTGCTGAACAAAACCAACACATCCTTGCCACATGCATCGAGAGTATTTAAGGATTCAGATTGGTTGGAGCCAATAACAAGTTTGGAGAAAGTAAGAGCTGTAACCCGAGGAACAGAATCCACCTCATGAAAATCCAAATTAACAAATGGTGGGCTAACGGCTGCCCTAGGGCTCTTGTTAACGGATTCAGACAGTTGATATGGAAGTAAGCTTCTATTGAAAAAACTGCTTAGAAAATCAGCCTGTGAAGAATAGCTTAGTATTTTCTCTGGTGGAAAGACATAATGCTGCTGCAGAAGGGGATCAAGTATTATCAAAGCAGGGAACTTCGAGTGACCTGTCAAAGCTTTAAGTAATCGGTAGTTACCGTCAGAGAAGAAAAATGAACCTTCAAAACCTTGGAAGCGGAGGTTCTCATCCCTTGATACTTCCATTGTTAAAGAAGATTTTTCTTCAACTTCAATGTTTTGAGGAATGTGGTCGGAAGCTGATTCATCAGACTGTATAAAATCATGATGCCGAACTGTATGAATGCTAGCTCTCTTTTCATTATCTTGCTGAGGTGTAGGTTCGATGGTACAAAATTCTGAAGCTTCCCTATGCTCTTTGGCAGACATACACCTGCCATTAATCGACTGAACTTCATCCGGTTGAACACTAATTGTCATAGTGCCTTCCTGGGATGTCTCTGGTGACACTTCTAAAGGTTGAACTTCTGCCACATCAGCCAATGGATCTGCCAACTTAATGTCAATATCGTCAGATAAGAGCTGGAAACCTAAATTCTTTGCAAGGAAGCTTAACCTAGCCTCCTTTTTCTGGAGGAGCGATAGGATCTCGTGCAACGAATTTCCTTGTAGTTCTGAAGCTAATTTATCCATAGAAACAAGTTTTCCCTCATTCACAATCATGACAGAAGACATCTTATCCTCCAATTTAATCAACCGAGATGCTGGAGATAACTTTAGTCTAGGAGGTTCCAAGGGACTTCTCATAACTGGATATTTTTCAAGCAAAGGTTTGTCTACCTTGTTACCACCTTGTTCAGTGACGGGATATGATGTGCAATACTGTTGTGCTAATTCTCTGAAATCCTGAAGAGCGACCTTACTTTTTCTTCTGGACTCTGATGAGTTGGATGATCTATCCACAAATAGAATTATTGATGGCTTATTGACTGGCAGAGCAGGCTGTTCACCACTCCCATCTACTTCAAGCTAAATGATAACACAAATCCCAACAAATTATAAAAAAATAAATTCTATTATTTGTTGTTTCAAGATTGAAACTCCATTTTCTTTTCAAATCTGGCAGATACCTTAACCCTTTTTCCATTATCTATACATAAGCTTGATTGTTGAACGCAAATAAGAAACAGTCCTACTTCCATGTTTCTAAGACAATTGTAAAGAAAAACATAAATTTCAATGTTTCACATTTGAAGTTCA
Source organism: Citrullus colocynthis (assembly GCA_031780015.1). Lineage (NCBI taxonomy): Eukaryota > Viridiplantae > Streptophyta > Magnoliopsida > Cucurbitales > Cucurbitaceae > Citrullus > Citrullus colocynthis. The sequence continues at coordinate 428,962 of QLSR01000005.1, read as the reverse complement.
GTTTCTAGATCCTAAAGATAATAGAGTATCAGCTTCATTACAAAATTTTCAAAAAATAATAATAAATAATAAAAACTGTCATAAGATGTGGGGTCTGCTACTCAAGCACGAGCAAGAGCTTCCACAATGATATCGGAGTCTTAAAACACAGAAACATTTTCAAGCACTTACTAAGCCATTAGAAGGGCCTTAAGAGCATCCAAGGGAGCAAAAAGTTCATTAAGGTATTAAAAGCAACAAAAAAACAAAATATGTAACAAGCAGCTTAGTGGGTTTTTTCTCCCTTTTTGATAGGAAACAAAAATTTCATTAATGTGATGAAATTCTCTGACAACAGCCAATAAATTTGTGAAGAAAGAGTTATAGCACATGAACTCTTCATTATTGCAAGATGATGGAAAAGATTCATTAGTACACTTAGTCTCTATACAAAAGAATGCATTAGTGGTGTAATTTCTATAACATATGCATGATCATCTATAATGAAAGAATGCATTAGTGGTGTAATTTCTATAACATATGCATGATCATCTATAATGAAAGAAGCATCACAATGTCTATTTACATATACATCATAGAGAAACCAACCAAACATAAAGCAATCTTGCCCCCCCCCCCCCCCCCCCCCCCCCCCCCCCCCCCCCC
>QLSR01000005.1:389360-428272 GCA_031780015.1 Citrullus colocynthis | reverse complement strand
CCCCCCCCCCCCCCCCCCACCCAGCGCCCGCTCTCAAATCAGCATGTTAAAGAGGAATGAACAACATAAATGATATGAATCTAAAAACAAAGTTTGAAGGCGAATTAACTCACCTCTGAAACAATGAAATTATCCATCTGCAAATTTTTCTTAAGGTCATCATCTGCTCTCAGAGTTTTTGAACAACTGGGACATCCAGCAAAATGAAGTGTTGCAAACCATGAATCCGAATCTTCAATGCCAAGAGAAGAAATCATCAATCTATCGGAAATCAGACCAAACCCATGCTTCTCTCTGGGCAGGAAGAATTCTCTGACAACAGCCAATAAATTTGTGAAGAAAGAGTTGTACCGCATGAACTCTTCATTATTGCAGGATGATGGAAAGGATTCATTGGTACACTTAGTCTCTATACAAGTATCGTTTCCTGAACTGAACTCCCCAAACCATGGAACTCCATCATATCCTTTTTCAATACCACACATCATGTCTGTGTTTTGGTTATGACGCTGTTTTTTTTTTTTTTTTTTTTTTTTTTTTTGGGAAGTAGAGGGTTTAGGCAGGGGAGAAGAAAGAGGTGAGAAATCTATTGGAATAAATTTTTTTCTTGTTATCTTCTACAACCAATCACATAATGGTAAATAAAAATAGCTAGCCACCTTGCTGTTGTTCTTTCCTCTTGATGTTTGTATTCCATCCGTATGTTCGTCAGTTGTTCCAACAAGATCATCTGCAACAAAATGTTGTGCAGATATTCATTCTAGAAATTACAGAAAACATAATGATGAAGCACCAGGAGTAGCTATTGAACATAACCAAAGCAAGCATAAAGGAATCTTTTTGTTGACAAATTTTGCTAAATTCACATTTGAAAATGACAATAATAAAACGAATTGTACTTTGTACATTTGGAAAGGAAATAGTGAAGCTGAGGGTGACAAGAGGTACAGAAGTAACATCACAGACCTGTAACATTGCCCTTTATCCCCTTGGACAACAATTTTGGGGTCCATCCACAAAACTCCAAGAGAAGCAAGGCCTTATCAGTTGAATCAAGGAATGACTTCAAGTCCTCAGGGGTATTCAAGTGCGTAAGGGGAAGTTGTTCAGGTAATAGTGACATATATGGATAAATTGAGAATACAATATTTTGGGCTGTTAGTCTCCCTTGATACTTGTAAGATACCGAATGATGGTAGAAAATAACATTTGTCTCCTCTGAAGTAGCACCAATTGCATTTACTAACATCTTCTCCAAGTTTCTGTACATGAACATCAGCTTTAATGAACTATAGCTTTCTTTTCTATTTTCAATCAGATGGGCTATATCTTTCTTTAGTGTTCGCGACTCACCAGACCCTGCACAACAGAATAATTGATCATGCACCAACAATAAAACAAATAGACGCACACACACATATACATATTTGTAATTTTAACACCTAAGTTACATCACTTTAGAAAACCTGAATTTTTCTATTTCTATTTAGGAATATAGAATATTGGATTAGAAGATCTGTGAAATAAAATACTTCGGCATTCACATTGAACAGCTAATGGTAACAACTGGAGAAGAGGCTCCAAATATCTTCACTTCTCAGTTGGCAAATAGTAAAATACTGTTTAGCTCAGAATATTTCCTTGCAGATAGTGATCATAGTAGGATCATGTTCAAGAGGAATTCTGAGAGAACCAATTTTATTTTTCTGCAACCAATTTCCAAGCTTATACACCCTAAGCCTAGGCCTACAAGCAGCATATCAGGAAAAAAGGCTGACGACTAATTTTAAAAGAAACTCACCCAATATCGAGTCCAAAGAAAAGTTCACAACCGATGTTTTGTGTAATGCTCATGAAGGTCAACAACATCTTTTTTCAACCTCTTGGGAAGTTAGGAGCAAGGTTTTCCAACGATTCAAAGAGAGTGGTGCTTCTTGCCACACCGTTTTAGCCATGGGAAAAGAACGAAACCAAATGTTTTGTTATTGACTTGGTTGGGTCCTTAGCTTTCTCGTTCAAAGAATTCTTATCCTCCATCATTGCTACAATTTGAATTTGTTTTAATGACTTTAATTCTTATCAGAATTTTTTTAAAAACAAATGGTAGTGAGCTTGATTTCTACTGATTTCCATGGATACGAAGGTAATACTCCAGGTACTAAACAAGTTAGTCCTAAAATTTTGAATTGGGCGTTGAATTGAACAACCAATACTATCGACATCTGTTCTACTTTTTTAGCTTCGTATTACACTGTTGCTGTGAAAATTGAATACCAAACTACTCCAAGACTACTCTACATGCCACTTGAATACATCAAGACCTTACGATGAAGCCTCTGAACTTCAACCAATCGCTCTAGTTAAACAACTCCAAGACTACTCTTCTTGCCACACCGTCACGGAAGTAGAAAACGAGATAAACAAGATTCAGTCCAAATGCAGTAAAACTCACCATACTACCTAATCAGCTAAACATTGCGTATTGTTTAAATTCAAACTATATCTGTAGAAAATAGTTTCTAATCAAAACAGAAGAAAACTATACACTTGGTCCACAATAAGCTCAAAAGTAACAGGTATTGATAACTTATGGCATAAAAACAAAATCACAGAATGAGAGAAAACGTACAGGGTAGTGTGACGAGAAGAAGAATATGCGGATGAAGTCTGATCTGAGAAGAGAAATTCTGTCTGGTAAGAATCTGCCATTCTCCAATTGTCTCCGATGCATTAGATTCGACAATGAAGGATGCCAAAAGTGCGGCAACGACCACCAGAAACAGCTTCCATCTCTCACTGTTCGTACAAAACCGGCCATCACCAAATCCCTGGCACAGTCGTCTTCCAGCTTCAGCAGCTGAATTCATTCTTTCATCTATGGTCCAGTGGCAGAGACTCCAACTTTCAATTTTCGAGACCCAATTTCAAAGGATGTGAAATTAAATGCCCACATCAGAAATGGGTCGGGTGCCGAGTATTTCGTAATCGTCTTATAACGGTGCGACATGTCGTCTCAATATATTTCTTTGGAGAAGAAATGAACTATTTATTATTATTTGTTTTTTTTGACAAATTTAATCTTAAAGATATTATGTTGTCATATTTTAAATTCTAAAATAGAGTAAAACAACGAACTTGTTTCTTTCAGGATATAATAATGGTAAAATAATCATAATTTTTTTGGGGAAAAATAGATCATAATTTATTATTTTCATAATATCTTATTAATTTTTTTTCCACAACAAACGTAATTTGAAAATGATTTTAATCTTACACTTTTGAATGCAATTATTATATCATGATTTTAGCCATTTCAAAACAACACCTAAACATACCATAAATTTGTAAATTTTATGCGTAAAAATTATGCAAAATTCATTTATTTTTAAATCATTATTAAATTATTTTTATGAAAGTTTCTATATTGTGTTAATGGTTATATTTAAAAGGATAAAAATATATAATTTATTTATAAATTTTAAAGTAAAAAGTACACTAATTTTTTTTACTCTAATTTTAACATTTATATTTTTCTTTGTTAAAAAAAAAAAAAACCTAATTTTTTATATTATTTTTAGAGTGCATTTTCTTCTTGTTTTTTTTGAAAAAATGAGTTTGTTTAGTAAAACTTTCTTATAACTCCCCACAAAAAGAATTTCATTGTATTTAATTTAAAAGGTCAATAATAAATTTTTAACACCCATCTTAAATCTCAAGGCAACACCTAAAAGGAACAAAAATTTTAACTATTCTCTTTCATTGATTTAAGAAAAGTTAAAAAGAGTTCATCAACATAAGTTTTATATTATAATATAAAATATAGAGAGGTGAATGAATATAGTAACTGAAGTAACAGATTCTGAAGGGAAAGAATCATAAAATTAAATCAATTTTCATAGCCTCTCCCTAAATATTTTTTAACTTCTCTTTCCATATCTAAATATTCTGTATTTTTTGCCTTTTATTTACTTATTTAAATTTTGTTTTGAATTCCATCTTTTATGAATACTAAATGTTGTTTTGAATTTAATGGTTGAATTAAATTCGACAAGCAACGATCGCAAAAAGTGCGGCGACGAGAGTCCGAGACCACCGAAAACAGCTCCCATTTCTCCGTTGTTCGTATAAAACTGGCCAACACAAAATCCCTATTAGGGTTTTAAAAATTATAATTAATTAAAATGTGAGAAAACACTTTTTTTTTTTTTTTAATAAGTTCTATTTGTTGTATAGGTTTCAAAATGTTACAAATTTAGTCCTTTAGTTTTTGTTTTTGTTTTATTTTAGTTTCTAGGTTTCAAAATTTTACAATGTTATCTTCGAGGTTTCAAGATTTTATACTTTTAACATCGATTTTTTATTTAATACTCACTTTCAATCATTCACATCAAATGTCTATTAATGAATTTAAAATAATTACGAAGTAAAATTTTAAATCTAAATTTAAAAATGGTGAAAAATAGTGAAACGTAATCAATTATAATACGTCATTTGTTTAACTATTTTAAATCTATTAATATGCATTAAAAATAAAGACGAAAATTGAGTATTTAGTAAAAATTGAGGTTAAAAGTGCAAATCTTAAAGCATAGGGACTAAATTAAAACAAAACACATATGTCAAGGGTAAAATTGTAATAGTTTGAAACTTAAGGACTAAATTGAAACCAAATTAAAATACCAAATGTGTAACTAGACCAAAAAGATATTTTCCCTCAAAGTTTCAATATTTTTCATAACTATTAAAATTAATTTTAAAATTTTACTTCATAGTTATTTTAAAGTAATAATAAACATTGAGCTAAAAGTTTGTTGAAAAATCGAGATTAATAGTGTCAATCTTAGAACTTACAAACCAAATTGAAACAAAACTCAAATCTAAATGGTAAAAATATAACATTTTGAAGCTAAACTGAAATCAAATTCAAAATTTAATGACTAAAATTGTAACATTTTGAAATTGTGAAACCAAATGAAAACTAGACAATATAAATCAAAAATGTATTTTTTAAAAAAAAAAAAAAGAAGAAAGAAAAAAGCTTCTTATTTTATTTCGAAGTTCAAAATTTTGCCTCAACAATTTATAGTTTTAAACTGTTAATTATATTTTCCAATTTTGAACAGTAATCGAATAAATTTTACATAGACTCTATCGTTAACGATATTATAGACTAAATGTTGAAGTGTTATGGACAAACACCTATTAATTTGGTATATTAAACGTACTTGTTAGTAACTATGAGATTTGTGGTTTGAATCACCATGTTCTCAATTAATTAATTAATTAATTAATTATATATATAATGTTTTATTTTTGTTTAATTCCATTTTTTTTAATTTGACACAACACTACTTTTATTGTAAATAATAGAGGAAAACTTAGATGTTGTCTGAGTCGCACCTATTTTTGTGTAGCTCAGACACTTCTCTAGTGAAAAATTGTCATGTAGCCAATATTATATATATATATATATATATATATATATATATATATATATATTTGTAATAGAAAGAAAAGCATGAGATTAAGTGTGGCACCTAATTGCTCTAAACAATAAGCTTTATTTAGATTAATTTTTCTCTTCCTTTTGTTAAAATAGAGTGGTTGGTTCATAAGAAAAGATTTAATACATTGCTAAAAAATGAAGCATGTTGTATTTTTCATTTTATTTTGTTAGATTATATCCTTTCTTCCATTATCTATAATGACGTATCATGTCATGTCAAATCAACCAATATTTGTTTATGAAACACATGACATTGTCATTTAGTTAGCAATGTTAATAATAAAAACTAATTAAAATCTTAATTCAAGTTCATCAAACATAGTAAAAAAGCTTCAAAGTTATTAAAGTTAAATAGATGCAAAACTAAATTGGTAGTTTAACTTAAAAAAATTAAAACTTGCTCATCCACCACCTCTAATTTCACCACTCCCCACTCACCTTTCATGGCAGCTAACTAGGGCTACAATCTAATCCAACAACTGCATAATCTACTCAACAACAACAAATCAAAACTAGAATCAAACACACATCATATTTTCGAGAGAAAAAAGCACATACACATCAATTCTAGAGCATATTAAAATGTGTTAATTCCTTATAACATAACATACATGGATATATTTAAGAGTAATTCTAAAATAGTTAAAATCATTTTTATCATTTTTAAAATCAATTATAATTATTTAAAATCAATTTTAATAATATGAAAAATAAGTCTAAAAGGGTAAAATTCAACGTTGAATTGATTTTGAGTTATTAAAAGTGTATTTCGAAGTAATTTTAAACAAAACAAAAATAGTTTTAACCATTTCAAAATCACCCTAAAATATACACTACATTCCAACTACAGGCATAATCAATAGCTTCTTAGAACTTCCTTAGAACTTCCTTTCTTGTTGATCTCTAGCTTGATTTGTTTTTGCTTTCTCCCTTAGTAGAGGTCAAGGTAAGTGAGTTGATTAGAATGGACTTTTAGTTGGTCAGATATTTAATCTATCAATATTTTTTCTTTTTTTTTTTCTTTTATTTTAAATTGCATACCAAGTCCTGAATTTTCATTCTTAGTCCCTTTGTCAATTTTTTTCTGTAATTACTAACAGAGCTTGCGTAGCTTCTACTATTTTATTTTAAAGAAGAAAAAACTCCCATTTTTTTCCTCTTTCTATTCTCCTTTTCTTCTATTTCTTCTCCCATATATATATATATATATATATATATATATATATATATATATATATATATATATATATATATTTTACGTGTTTAAACAAAGTAAGAACATGTTTACATGTTAAAAAGACAAAAAGAAAGAAAGAAAATAAACTAAGAAACTAAAATTTGTTTCTTAAGGACTAAATTTGTAGAGCAGGCAATTTGTGATTCCGTTTCAGGATTTAATTGAAGAAAAACATCGAAAATACGCATCAAATTATTCCATATTAACGGCTATTTCCATTGGAAAATTGAGTTTAGCCTATAAACTTCATCAATCTGCTCTAACAACAAACTTTCCTCGCCGCGCTCCACTCTCCACCACCAGGACCCGCTTTCAAATTGGTTTTGCTTGCTTCAATTCTTTTCAAATTATTGAAGATTTTCTTTACTATTTAAAAAAAAAAAAAAACCAATCATTTTGATCTCTATGCTTGAAGTTTGATCAAATTTAATCTCTGTAAATTCATAGGTCCAGAATCAATCTTAAATTGAGTCAATCATGCTAATTTATAGTTGATTTTTTAAAGATTTTTTTATTATTATTATTATCTATTAGTATTTTTATTTTACATTTTAAAAATATATTGCATAAAAATCATTATCGAACCATAAAAAAGCACAATATGTATATTCGAAAAGTACAAAGACTTAAAATAAAATTATTTTAACCATATAAAAAAGCAAAATATTAAAAAATCTATAACAAATCACTATTGTTTTACACATTTGAGTTATCCTCGAATGTTGGGTTTCAAAGGGCTATTATAGTGAATATAAGAAAAACTCATATAACTAAATTAGATCAAAAAGGAAAACCCAACAAATCATGTTGAAAAGAAAGAAGCAACTTATTAAAATATGAGACGAATATAGTCTCTGTACTATGTTACAAGAAGAAAACTTGGGCAACAATGGAAGCTAAGAAAACTACTTTTTGAAGCCTAACTCTATTGGACTAAGAGAAAAAAAGGAATGGGAAGTGTTCCAGTTAGAAATATAAATTAAATGGGTATTTCTTTCTTTCCTCTTCTTCTATTTTCTTCCTTTCTTGATCAATCAAATGTGTTATCTTAGTCTCCAAAGCCGAAGGGCGATTTCCTCCGGCTACCGCCTTCTCCATACTGTTCATTCCATTTTCTTAATTCATTCATACTTGTAGCGTCAAAGGCGACTGATGGTCCAACCTGTTTGCATAATAACAGAGTATCCACAATTTTAGCCAGAAATTGAGCTTAGATAGTCATTCCAAACAGGCCTTTTACGTCCTTGAATCTCATTAATAGACCGAAAAGTTAACATTGTTAAGAGAACAAAAATAGGTATACAAATGGAAGATTAACCAGAGCAAATTACCATTGCCATGAAATCTTTGAAACTTGTTTTAATCAAATAAAGACCTTGTTGAATATGAGGGCATACCTTGGCTTTTGATTTAATAAAGTCATCCAAATTAAGTGGCCTCAATGAGACAGCGCTGTCTTTTTGGCCTCCCTGGAGTGAAGTAAATGAAACATTTTAAAATTACATGGGCAATGTTGGCAACAAAGGGCATTGTGGAACAGATATATTAGAGTTGAAGATCCGAATCAAGTAAATTAGCATGTCAATTACCAACAATAAGCAAAGGATTTACCTGATTTTCTTCTTCTAAAAGTTCTTGGACGGGTCTATACGCAGCAGCAATACAAAGATTCTACAAATCAAAGAACAATGTACGGTAAGTTTTGATTAACGACCCAGATTCTTTTTAATGCTATAGATTGATGTTACCTTTAAATCACTGCCAGAGTACCCCTCGGTTGCATTTGCAAGTTCATCAAACTGGAAATCAGGTACTACATTTTCTTGTGCAAGAAATATTTTAAGAATCTTCATACGGTTTGCAGCATCTGGTAGGTCTACATATATCCTGATGAATAACGAGCAAACAAGAACTATAAAAAATTAAATTGACATATCGATTTCACTTAATTTGTTATTTCCTAATTTTTTTATTCTGCTATCCCTCCTAGTCCAGTTCTTCCGTACAGAAAGATGAATGTCAAAGTTACCTTCTGGGTAGTCTTCGAATGACGGCGTCATCCAGGTCAAATGGGCGATTTGTTGCACCAAGGATAAGAATTCGTTGGCTGTCCTTTGTCCGCAACCCATCCCATGCTGCCATAAACTCATTTCTCATTCTTCTTGTAGCTTCATGCTCAAAAGCACCGCCACGGGCACCGAGTAAACTGTCAACCTAAAGTAACAAATTCACACACGAAAAACGTAAAATTGAATAAAGAAAGATATTTTTTCAAAATCCAGATAACTTCATAAAATCTTTGAATTGAAGAAAGGAAATATAATGTATACAGCTACTTTTAGTAATTTTGGTAGCTAAGCTGTTTCTTCAGTTGATTTGCAAAATTATTATAAAAAAACTGACATTTTTACAAATGAAAGATGAAATTTGATTTCGTATACAGTATTAAAAGAAAGTACATCTCCACATTGATACAAACGACTCACCTCGTCAACAAAAATAATGACAGGAGCTAGCTTACTGGCAAAGGAGAAAAGGGCCTTTGTAAGCTTTTCAGCATCGCCAAACCACTGTTTGCAGAACAAAAAAAAAAACCGTCAATAATCTTCAGAGAACATAACACAATTTAAGACAGTACTCCAGAAAAAAGAACAGTCATGTAAATCTCACATGGACAGTTTCAAGTTATTCACTTATTACTAACATATTCGTGTGATATTCAAACCAGTTTTCACAAATGGAACCACCTCCAATAAAATGTCTACCTACATTACGTTATCCTAGACAAACCTTAGATGTAAGTGTTGATCCAGTTATACTGATGAAGTTTGCTCCTGCTTCGGTAGCAAGTGCCTTGGCAAGAAGTGTTTTCCCAGTACCAGGAGGCCCGAAAAGTAATATTCCTTTACAAGGCTGATAATTTTTTATGAAGTTAAAAGACTGCCACTCCAAGTAATGATTTCTATTTTGAAATGTATATTAAACAGTATAGAGGAAAACCACATACCCGTAACAAATTCCCATGAGAGAAAAGCTCGGGCCTTCTCATTGGAAGAATTACTAGTTCATTAAGTGCTTTTTTCACATCTTCAAGGGCACCTATATCTTCAAACTTCACACCAATCTCACCAGAAGGTACCACAGCTGAAACGAAGTTGCTCTCATACTCATCCTTTGCAAGGTTCTGTAGCATGTAAATTTAAGATGTGAGGAAATGTATAAAGATTTCCACGATCAACTTTCAAATTACTTGACTACAGACCTTCAAACTTTGAGAGGGTTTCTGAGAAGTAATTTCTTGATCCTTTAATCTTGCAATTGCGATCTCAAGGCTTTACACAAGAAACAATAGAAATCAGAATTCAGACCATAGTGTTTGCACATCTGTCAAAACTCAAAACCTCAATCTAGATATAAAAAGCAATATTTAAAAAATCAAAATTAAAACCTTTCACGAGGCAGCTGTAAGCGGTCCCCTTTTATGCTTGGAAGCAGACATGACGATAAGTAATGATTTTTAGCCCAGCCAACAACCTTTTCAGCATCTGCTATTATCAAGATGTCAGACATGCTATCAAGCCATCAAGATATGAAAAAATAAACAGATAAACTCACACAAAAGAGCTATTAACTCGTAAGTCGTACCAGACCCATATATCCAAACTTGGATGTGCTCTTACCAAATGCTTCTAGTTCTACGTGTAAACATTTTGGAGTTCCAAATGCAAAGTATATATATAAACTGAGAGAAATGAGCTATTCTTCTATGTATCAATTACTTGGTGATCCTCACTTAATCATAAACCAAACCTTGTAACAACCTAAATATTTGAAACTGATAGAAGAGATGACAGACCATTTGTAAATTTTAAAGAAGTTTGCAAGGTAGAATGTAAAACTATGCAGTGTTTCTATTCCACATACTCTGATATCAGAGGATATGAATTACGGCAATCAGTTTCGCAAGAAGGAAATTGAAATTTTAATTAGAGCTGTATCTTACTCTTCTTCGTCAATATTACTCCATCAGTAATTACATGCAACAGTTCCAAGCATGATAGCTCATTTTCCTCAAGAACCTGCGATGTAGTTTTATTGCAAGTCGAATTGGTCAATGAGAGGGAGAGACAATCAGGCATGTGCCACATATTAAACTTGACTTCTAGAGACCAACAAAATCAGAAAAGGAAGTTTTCAAAAGTAACTTATCAACTTGAGTACACCACTAAAGGCTATGCGACACGTTTCCCTACCTTATGTAATTCATTTAAATTACTCCGAGAAATCACAATCCTTCTGTCCTCTTCGAGTTGTTTATTGAAAGCTCTTAGGACTTCTTCTTCCTGGAATGAGAGAGAGGTTACATGAAAGCTGAAAAATAAATGAGGATCAATAAAAACAATTTGCATAAAGGAAACAATTTTCTTCTGTCTTCAGATTTTTAATTTCCATAATTCCTGTTCAAAACATTCTGCCAGATAATTTATTTAAGTCACAGAAACAACTTCCAGATCAGCACTGATATCCAGCCAAAGTTGCCATAAGGGTCACTGGTTAAGATCATATTAACATTATCAACAATTTTTCTTTTTCTTGGGGGGTGGGATAAAATACAATTAAAATTTCTTTGTTAACTCCACATCACAAAATGACATCTCATGAGTCCTCACACTTCAACTTTCTAAAGCAACACCAAGCAATTAAAAAACTATAAGAGGATCAAAACTAAATGAGTGAAAGAAGATATAAAGATATTTTTTTGAAGAAAACTATGAAGTGACAGGGACATTAAAAAAACAAATATTACAATTCCAGATACCTTGGGAGGATGCAAACACAAAACATTAGTGAAAAGCTTATATATTTTGCTGTCTTCAGATCTCTTCGTTGCCTTGAGCCCCTCTGTAAGACGCTTCAGTGATAAAGGCTGAAATATACAAGTAAATAGCAATAAATTAGCATATGAGATAGCAGATGTTAAAAAATAACCATGTTAACCCACCAAGCAACATAAAAAACACTGTATGATAAAAAAAATTTATAAAAAAAGGGTATAAAGAACATTACCAACTTGGCAATGCGTGCAACGTTAGGAAGTATCATAGTCTGGAAAAAGAAGAAAGAAAGAAAGGAGTTAAGTTTTGCTTTCAGAAGTAGAAAGTCTAGTGACTAGGAGTACTTCAGTAAAACCCCGGAGCTTACAAATTTTTCTTTCTCCTTTGAGCCTGATTCAATTTTATTCTGCCCACAAATCAAAACCACAGGGCCAGATATTTTGTCAAAGATTTCCTCCATCTTCTGAACATATTCTCTACGGTTGGCCTTGGGAACTGCTCGAGACAACCATTGAGAAGAGTCTGGAAAATAGACAATAATAGGTTGCATCGAGTTAACCACCTGCAAAAAAAAAGAGCAAAAATCAATCAGAAGTCAATGTCATAATAAGGCATAATAAGATTATTTTTCCCATCGATGTATCCAAGGAGTATGAGGAACATTTCTACACTAGGGAATAGGAAGTTTCGGATATTATTCAGCACAAAAACGCTTCTGGAACTCTTTTTTTTCCATCTTTTTAATAATAAAATTTACGAAATTCTGATGCCAAGGGAAGGATTTTTTGGTCCTTCCTCAGGCCGATGCCTCACTACCCATTCAATTCTTGTGCCTTCGATTGAAAGGAGCCTCGATTCCTATAAATGAATGTACAAAAGATCAACTCCAATAACAAGATTTGTACCTCGGATAGAACCTCCATAGCAATAATGCAGTCTTTGGACCGTGTATCAAGATCATGCTCAATGTCCTTAGCTGTGGGAGAGAATAAATATAATAATTTTCTTAACAGCCAAGGAATCTGAATCTGAAGTCCGAAATAGTGCAAGAAAATCATTGCTAGAAATCAATTTATCTAGAAAAATGAAGTTACCATGTATCCAATAGATTGGAGGTTTTGGGGGAGACTCTGAGGATTTCTCATCTTTGTTTCCATCTGGTTTTACATCATTGACATCCAAAATTACAGCAACCCGATCTCCATCGACCTCATATACTTCCCCACGTTGGCCATTTGATAAAGGCCTACAAATACATAAAACAAGCTTACAAATCACAACATACGTTGGTTTCATCAAAGTGCTAAGAGAACTCCAATATTTTCGTCCTTCAAATCAGTATCATAGAGTAGTTGAGCATGAGAAAGAGGTCACATAGTACAGTGAGATCTGAGAACAAGGTGGAGGCCAAAAACATCAAACCACCCATAATATTAAGATCATCATGAAAGTTGCATAAAATAGATACCATTGGCCTACAGGTATGAAGTTCTAATTTCACACCCCACATGTTGTTGAACTCAAAAAATAAGATAGAAATAAAAAAGGAGGAAGCTTCAGAGTTCTATACGTGTGGTGACTTACCAACCCACCTGCCACGAATAATGGTATAAGCACTTTTTGGACCTTCAGATGTTGAAATCTTCCCTAATGTGATCCTGTGATGCATTTTATTTCTCAAAATCAGGTTGTGAGTTCACATAGGGGACGAGATCAGCAACAGGCCTTCAGAAGCCAGACCAATTTATTGAACTCCCAACAGAATGCTTTAAGTGGTTCAAATCAACAAAATCCAACCAACAAGCATTCCAGTACCATGGCTATCTAAACCTAGATCCTATCAAACCTAAGCCCGGACAACATCAAACCACATAAATTTAGAAGCTACACTCCACACAGCAATGACACAAACATAAACATTATTTTCTGATAAGATCCACAAGATATTTCTACAGAAAAACATTTCAGAATCAAAAATAAGAAACTACTCACATGAACGGTGAACACAATGCGCAATGATACAGAACAGGAAAATATAGAACTTGCAGATGATAGGCTTCTAGGGATAAATTTGAAATTCATAAAGCAAATTACACATAATGCAAACACAAACAATATTTTTCTATTTAACAAGAAATGCTGGTGTAGTACAGGGAAGAATGTCGAAGCCAAACTGTACAGACTAGGGAGATAATAACAGGCATCTCTCATTTGGTTGAATTAAAAAAGAAAAATGACGGTAAATAACAAAATTCATTGATGAGAACCATCCAACAACAATCATAAGCACTGGACCCAAATCCAAACTTTACTCTTGTCTCTGTTTGAGCAATAAACAAAAACGCCCTATAACTCTCTTCTAAATCTTCAAAAGCAAAGTTAGAAGGTCCCATCAATGTCGGATACATCACACAGTCTCGCCTTCGGAATAAGAAAGAATAATATGCTTTGTATTCAAATCATATAATGGTGCAAAAAACAAAGTTAGAAAGCCACCTCTTATCAGCTTCAACATGTATGGAAGGCCCTACATACTTCACTCGATCACCTGGGGCAGAATATAAAAAGGTAAGAAAAAAGAATTGAAACAAAGTAGACAAACATTTAAACTGAAAATACATTAGAAAAAATCTCCTAAAGGAGATGATGAATGCAATAGAATCAATTGTCTATTTTATTAAACATTTTAAGATCAGGTTTACAAGCAAGAATTTATTGATTATTAAACTACCTACAACGGCACCATAGTACTTCTCACAGAAATATTGGCCTTCAAATACAAATCTCATGATCTCATGAAGAAAAATACAAAGTAGGCATCCATAGAAACAGATACGTACATGTGCAAAAGTACCGTGGGGCACAATTCAACACAATTAGAGGAAAAGCTAATAGAAATATGGATGTATCAACTGGGACAAAGGTAATATATCCCAAAACTAAAAAAAGAATCTACATCTTACCTTTCCTTAGTGGTCTGTTTGACTTGACAGAAGTTTCACTAGGCTCAGATTTTGATGATGACTCAGAAGAACTGTCAGATTCTCCATTCACTCTCTGCCACAAATGTAAACAATAATCAGGAAAAAAAACTACATGTTCTTCTACATGGTGTAGGTTGTTCCAATAGCAGAAATTCTGTTCTTTTTTATCAGAGTAGAGTGCATAAGCATACTTTCTCAAACTCTTCAATGTTGCATGGAATAAGTTTTTTAAGGGCTGCTTCCGCAGTTGCCTCAACATCAACTTCGTCACTCTCACTACAATCTGATTTTGACTCCCCACTGCTTGTCCACTCCTCGTTAGTTGCACTGTTTTCATTCTCATCCTCTGAGTCTGATGCACAATCCTCACCGGATTCTGCTTCATCATCCGATTCGCATTCTGAGGAGCAATCATCACCAAAGTCCTGCATCAAAAGATGAATGGATGCCATAATTAGTAAAACTTTTAACTCTATGATTTATAAGAAAACTTTTCACAACTTTAATTGTCTGATTTGCTTCATGACTTACATAAGGAGCAAGAACACTGCTGTCTAGCACCAGTAAAGGAACTTTTAGGTGTCGGGCAAGTGCTCTGACTAACCTCTCGCGATAGAGCTCAGTGCCTGCAGGTGGAATCATTGAAAGGACATCGGGAACTTAGAAGTTCAGCATATAATACTTTCAAATTGCCTGACTGCTTGGGCAAAATGGAACTTGCCTACCTGGAATGCTTTGAAGTAGAATTCTGCCACTTGAGGAAGTCAAACGAGTACCATATAAGGAAGTTAAATTTTTGTGCTTCAAATGGGAAGCAGCACATTCCACCAATAAATTTTTTGACTGTTCACTAAAATACCAAGAAAAAGAATCCGGACCATTATCAGAAAATATAATAGCATAATTGTCAAAATAACAACAAGAAAATCAAAGTGGGTGATTACTTTAAGTAATACGGAAAGGTATCCCACGAAACAGAGATTTTCTCCCAAGGAACAATCCTTCGTAAGAACTCGTTTTTAAACCTTTCACGTCTAGTGATGAATGGAGATTCTTGCTTTTTACTCTCCATTGCAAGCTTCTCATTCTTAAGCCATTCCTTTTGATCTTGTACTCCAAGTTCAGCGTGGTGATCCGTATGTTTCACATCTTCCCTGATTACTTCTTCCCTAGCCTTTCCCTTTCCAAAATTTGCTGCATCCTTTACATGCTTACCCTCACTAGCATTCCTTCCATCACCCTCTGAACTATACTGGCGTAGCTGAGCACTTCTTAAAAATGAATTCGAAGTCCTGTCCAAGTTAGCCTGACAATTTAAGTAGCCACCTCGTGCCCCCAAGGAAGCTAATAGATGTCTTGTAATTGAATTATCACGTACAAACCTACTCCGAGAGAAACTTTTACAATTCAAATATTGATAATAACCACCATCCAGACCATTCGGCCTGCTTAAATATTTGGATGGACGAAACACTAAATCCCATCTCTGATTTCTACACTTTATTCTTCTCGCGTACATTGCAACTTCTTCAACTTCTACCACTCTGCAGTTATTAAAAATTCTATTCTTCATCCATGTAATCTCAAGCTCATTAAAGAACAATAATTTCTATGGACTTTCATTAACTTCAGAAAACAAACTTAAAACAATTCCATCCAAATCATGTTTCAAATCTGCAAATTGAGAGGGAGAACATAACGAGGTAGCACAGCAATGAGCAAAGTAATAATCCATCTAAATTTCTCAAATATACATTAGATCGAAAGATACGGCTAAAAAAATCATATAATGGATGCTTAACAGCAGAACATTACAAAAATCTTTAAAAAAAATCTGAAAACAGAGTAACACTTAAACGAACTAACTTCCTTCCGCAAGTTATTCGAAACAACTTCAAAGTTCCATGAGTGAGGGAAAAAGAAAGCAACCTGACATTTAAAAGAAGAAAAAACCAATCTCTCTTTTTCCCTCCAAAGACTCTGTCCCGGTAAAATCTGAAAGTTAGAAGAATCCTGTGAATTGAAACAGTTGGTGATAGAAGAAGGTGGAAAAGGGATTAAACATGGACGACCAGCGGTACACCTAGATTAGCTGGTGCCATGGCCGAGAGAATGGTGGAACAGTGAGAGAGGAAGTAGAGGAGGTGCGAAGAAAGCGAGGGACTGTGGGATGGAGGAAGCCTAAGATAAAGAAAGCCCCAGAAACAGAAGCAAGGTCTTTTTTTTCTTCTTCCGTTCTTTCTCAGTGACGGAACGACGAAGACGAAAAGAGGACTTGGCCCAAACTTTGTTTGCTGCACATAATTTGGGCCGGCCCAACTTGTAACCAAAACGAGCCCCAATACGAAGATTATTTCCTCCCTCATAATATAACACGTGTATTTTTTAAAAAAAAAATAAAATATTAATTTTATATGTTTTTATAATATATCATTTAATTAGCATACCCTTTTCTTCCAGGTTGGATGTTATTCCCCCACCCACAATATTACTATAATATTGATAATAATAATATGGTAACAGATTATAGACCTATCATTTATATATATCTTAGTTGAAAACTGCATGCAATTCGTAACGTTGAAAACATATACTTTGTTGAATTTGAGAAAAAGATATATGAATAATAGATATCAATTTTATCTCTCTATATCCATATGTCTAGATTTTCCCCTTTGCCACTTTTACTTGATGACTTAGAATATATTAGGTAATTTCATTAATAAAGACTTAAAAAAATATTTAAAATCAAACTAGGATTTGAAACTTATATTAGGTGTCTCTAAACTCCTTATTAAATAAGGATCTATAGAATAAATAACAATCTACTTACCAGAAAATTTAAAAATATAATATTATTCAAATTAAAATTAAATTAAGATTTGAGATCTAAATTCTATGCTAAATTAATGTTTTGTTTGAGATTGTTGTAATTTATAAAATAATCAATTACAGTTATGATCTTAGAAAAATCAATTGTGAAAGAAAGTAAAATAATGTTTGATAAATATTAATTTTAAATTAGAAAAACTACTTATGATGTTTGGTAAATTAATACTAAACTTGTTCATTATCTTAATACTTGATCCCCTCTACAAACCCCCAATCGTAAAAATGACAAGAACTATTCAATTAAAAACTTGAATTCTAATCACATACTTTCAATATGAAATTCTCTTGCCCGAACTTATATTTCTTTCATCTCCTTTGCAGGTCATTCATCCAAAGAATGACAAGAACCCTCAATCAAATAGAAAAAGTCTAATCTCATACCTTAAATTCAAAATTTACTTATAATAACTTATCTTCCTTCTTCCTAAGTTCATCATCTTAACACCTCATCTCCTTTGCAAATCCCTCGTCAAAAGAATGACAATAACTATTCAATCCAAAACTTTAATTTTAATCTTATCCTATAAATCCGAACTTCACATCTTATCTTCCTTCTTCCTTAGTTCATCATCATCTTATTCGAACATATTTTCCTTCGTCCTTAGTTCATTATCTTAACCATTCATCCTCTTTACAGATCATTCATCCAAAGAAGGACAAGAACCCTCAATCAAACAGGTGCAATCTGATCTCATACCTTAAATCCAAAAATTACTTGTCATAACTTATCTTCCTTCTTCCAAAGTTTATTACCTCCACACTTCACCCTCTTTACAAACCTTTCATCCAATGAAAGACAAGAACTATTCAATAAAAACTTGAATTCTAATCTTATACTATCTATCCAAAATTCATTAACTTCCTTCGTCCTTAGTTAATTATCATAACGCTTCATCTTTTTTTGCAAATCTTTCATCTAAAGAATGACAAGAATCCTTAACCAAATAGTTCAAGTCTAATCTAAATACCTTAAATCCAAAATTTACTTGTAAGAACTTATCTTCTTTCTTCTTTAGTTCATTATCTTAACACTTCATCCGCTTTGCAAACTCATCGTTCAAAGAATGACAAAAACTATTCAATCAAAAACTTGAATTATAATCTTATACTACACACTCGAAATTCTCTTATCCAAACTTATCTTCCTTCTTCTTTACTTCATTATCTCATCACTCCATCCTTGATGTCAACCTTTCGTCCAAAAAAAAACAAGAACTTTAAATATGAAATTCTCTTATCCAAACATATTCTCCCGCTTCTTTTGTTCATTATCTTAAGACTTTACCCCCATTCCAAACCCCCAATCCAAAGAATGACAATAACTATTCAATCAAAAACTTGAATTCTAATCACATACTTTCAATCTAAAATTCTCTTATCCAAACTTATATTTCTTCTTCCTTAGTTCCTTATCTTAACACTTCATCCTCTTTGCAAATGATTCATCCAAAGAATGACAAGAACCTTCCATCAAATAGTTGAAGTCTAATCTCATACACTTCAATGACTGATAAGCACTTGAAAAATGCTTTCTATTCTCTCAAATTAAGATTTCACTTGTTTGCTAGTGGTTTTCAGGTTAAAATGAGAAAAATTAGAAGAAAAGACCAAAAGATCAAAACCGAGCAAGAATACAGTGAAACAAAGATGAAAAACTCAAGTTTGCCAAAATTGGCCGCAGCACTAAAACCCAAGAGCAGCGTCTGCCGCAACACAGCAGCAGAACCGCTGCACTATCTTTCCAAATTTGGCAGTGCCGCAACGCCAATTTCCATATATGAAAAATGTTCTATTTTTTTAAAGTCTTTTGGGCAGCCAACTTTATAAATTTAGGGAGTTTCCAGCAGCCCTAATCATCAATTGACCATCAATCTACACACCAAAAGAGCCTCAAAGTGTGAGTTAGCTGCAAGGAAGAGGAAAAGAGTTCGAGAGCGTTGTGGTGTTGTTCGAGTTTCGACGTGAGGGCCAAGGAGATTGTGACGGTGCTACCTCAATCAAGAGCCTCTTTTCCGTAGAGTTTCCCTTTCTTTACACCCTTTCTTTGTTTATATTGTTTGAACATGTTGCTTCAAGCTATGAGTGGCTAAACTCTTTGGTTTTAGGGTTTTGATGAATTGTTTATGAATTCATGTTGATATTGTAAACTTTCATGGTTTTGTTGGAATGATTATGCTTTTCATTATTATTGTGTTTAATTCTTGTGGATTGGTCATCTTGATATGTTAGGTTAGATGTATGATTGAGAGATTGAATGTTCAACTTGATCCATTAGTCTATAACAAGAGTAGTTAGGTTGACAATAAAAGTTGTTAAAAACCAGTCTTAATGCCAAATAAATGTTGTTAAAAACTAGATTTAATGCCATGGAATTTGTATTGGTTTCAAGAGATTAGTAATCAATTGAGTTGCATGAGAAAGGTTGTTTTTTTAGAGAAAATAACTTGAAATTAAGTTCTAGACTTAGACATATGAATTACATTAAAATCCATGAATTCAATAATATTGCATGATGAAATAAACAAAGATTCATTACCCTAGAACTCTCTTTGACTTTTGTGTTTCTCACTTTATTACTTTCCTTATTTAGTTTATATTTTCCATAATTCACAAATTCAATTCTAATTCTCAAAAAAATTGATTCGATTCTATAATAGTTAAGTAACATAAACCTTCACAATTGAATCCTCAGTGGAACGATATTCGGACTTTACCGTCTTATATTATAACTTGACTCGTACACTTGCGGTTAATACTTAAAATGGCGCAATTGACTCATGTTGGCCAATTTTATTAAAAAGTCAAAAGATAGAAACTTTGGTAGAGTTTTGAAGAGATTGACATAAATAGGAGAAAACTTGCACTATATAATAAATCCATTTTAATATACAATGTGTGACGTCACCAAAAAATTTGGGTATCTCATCTTCCTACTACACATGAATTTGAGTATCTTTTATCATAAATGAGTGCAGTCATTATCAATGTACTCCAAGGCCACCATGAATGATAGTGCTATTAGCTAAAAATAAATAAACAAAGAAATAGAATAAAAATAAAAGAAAGTCAATGTTCCAAACACGTCAAACATAGAATTGTCGCAATACCATAACAAATAACTATTTCATATAAAAATTAAAGTGGGGTTTAACTTCACATGCACTAACTCTTTCGAGTTTGAAAACTCGTTTTTCCTATTTCTATAACAATTTATCAAACGAAACTAATACTTCTAATGATTTTAAATTGTCGAATTTTAATACAACTAAATTTGTAATTATATTATTTAAACCTTTCATTGAGGAGATAAACAAAAGAAAGATGGGACAAGTTCATCATTCTACAAGGATCAAGTTGACGAAAGTTTTGCCATTCAATCTTTTCCATACTTAAATCACGAGTTTGTGATTTGTACTATAGGTCTATAATACAGGTGTTCACATCCACCTCAAACTTTGAAAAAGGCTTACTTTTTTGTCCTTTCAGAAATGGTTTTTTAAATATAAAAAGTTAAGTCGACAACTAATTTAATTAAGCCGTGGAAAGCGATGATAATTATGGTCATAACATATTTTACCTTTTGTTCGGGGTGTTTGGAGAGGAGTTGGCTAATTGGAAATTTTCTTTATTATTATTATTTTGAAATCTTATTTTATTTGTTTTTTTCACGCTATGAATTTGTCATAAACATTAATAAGCTCCCCTTTAAATGAATTGTTAAACCTAGGTAGTATATAAAAATTTAGAAAGAATTATTTTTTTGTCTCAACATTGGAATAATATATGTGTTTGTTCCCTAAGTGAATTGGTCCATTTCGTCCATGAATTCTCAAAATATACATTTTCAGTCTCCGAATTTTTAAAAATAAGTTTAAAAGATCTTTCAAGTATTTTTTTTCTTTGATTTTCTTTTTAAAAACAATTATATGATATTTAAAATGAGAAAAAATAGTTTTAAAAAATTATTCTTCTAATTCAAAATTTCAAATAATTATTTAAGTCAATAATAAATAATTATTTGAAGGACCTCTTAAACTTATTTTTAAAACATAAAGACCAAATAAACCTATTTTTATAAACTTGGGACTAAAAATGTACATTTTTTAAACTCGGGACCAAACACATTGTTCAAAACTTGGGGACTAAAAAGGTAATTTTCTTAAAATTTTCCATAGGACTAAACAAATATTCTTGGGTGAGGTGGAATTATTAACTTAATTATCGATCGGTCAAAAGAGTTGTTAACACACTCTTGGGTTCAGCGATTTACTCTTGGTATGTGAGTCCCACATTTGGAAAATCTTAGGAAAAATTTAAGTGATCTAATGCTCCACTCCTATCCTATATTTGTCAAAAAAAAAAAAAGCACCCAAATTATAATTAACGATAAACATTAGAAATTCCTTTTACTTCTTACTAAAAACTTTTTCTTGTGTGGGATGCACATGTGCATTGTGCATGCCTTTGCTCTAACAACAACTCTACTCATTTCCCAAACACTCTTTAAAACACCTCCAAAACAAATAACGATAAAGCAAAAAAGTTGCATATACGAAAAACGGTGGGAAAAAGAACAGAAGCATATAAGAAAATAATTTTATTTTGGATTATTACGAAACATAAAAAGGGGAAGGGAACTAGATTCTAGTTTTACTCATTCGACAAGCAATAATATGATATACCTGAAATACGATCACAAGGCATAAATAAGAAATAGAAACCAAGTTAAAGACACACCAATCATCAACTGCCATCCATCATCAACCAATCAAAAGCATCAAACGGAGAGGGCTGGCCACCGCAGCCAGAACGCCGGCCAACTGAGACTGTTCAAGGCTTCCACAGAATGGTTGTTTCGGCGATCATGGATGTGACGACGTAAGGATCCATGTTTGAAGCTGGCCTTCGATCCTCGAAATAGCCTGTAAGATTAGATTTGTTGAAAACAAAATTTTAAACTTCGAGCGTGGAGAGAATGGAAATTAGGGGTTGAAAAGTAACTTGCCTTTGCCGGCCTTTTCAGTGTCGCGGCCAACACGGACAGAGGCTCCTCTGTTTGCAACTCCCTGGAATTTTTCATCACAGAACGTTTAGTTTCAGAGTATTAGAATGAAGTAAAATTTTGGATCACTATTCTGTTTTTTAGCTTTGTAGAATAACTTGAAATACTATTTTATTTTTAAAATCCATTTTGATTTCCAAACTTTGAAAATATCTATGGTACACCTCAAGGTATTGCTTTTCTATCTAAAAGCCTCCACACTTGTCAAATCCTAATCACTAATAAGTATAGTTTAAAATGTGGGTGCTGTCACAACATACCCAAGAGAATGTGTTGATATCGGCAGTCTCATGGCGGCCAGTCAACCTCCTCTCGTTGCCTTCTCCATAGGCAGCAATGTGCTCTTTATGGCGCAAACCCAATTTTTCGATGGCCTTCTTGATCACATCAATACCACCATCGTTTCTCATTGATTTGGTGCTGAGGCCAGCCAAAAACAAACCCAAAATGATTTCGGATGATATGTACTCAAATTATTACATAACAGAACAAACAAGACAAATTCAAGAAGACAGAAGAAAACAAGACCTGTAATTGGTGTGAGCACCAGCACCATTCCAATCGCCCTGGTCGATAATCGAACAATATGTCAACTGAATGTAAGCACACAAGGCCAACACAGAAGTAGTTGTCTACTAATTTTAGTTGAACACGAACCTGAATTGGCTTTGGGTCGAAGGTGAGAACGACTCCTGCAATTTCTGTGATCCTCTGTTTTCCCACAGATCAAAGTTATTATTTTAAAAGAAATTTCTTCAGAGTAAAACCCTGTTAAATAGGCTTAACTAACTAGTATGTTTATGCACCAAACATAACCATATCATAAAATAAGTTAGTATTTTCATATTTGAATTAGAGCATACCTCGAGGATGTATCGGGACATCCATAGCTGATCACCAGAAGCAATACCAACGGCAGGACCGACTTGGTATTCCCACTGTCCACTCAAAAAAATAAAAATAAAAAACATGAGAATCATTTTTAAGGAAAAAAAAACACTCGGGTAATATATGTGTTTGGACATAGGATATTATGATGGAGACGCACCTGTCCGGGCATGACTTCACCGTTGATTCCACTAATGTTGATTCCGGCGTAAAGACAGGCCTTATAGTGAGCGTCCACAATATCTCGACCGAAGGCCTTGTCCGCTCCTGTACCACAGTAGTAAGGACCCTGTATCCCACAGGTTATAATTAGATAAGTATTTTTAACGAAACCGAGTTTAACAATATATTACTTTTAATTTATTTACTTTAAAATAAAAAATAAAAAAACTTTCTGGAATTCCCAGTCAAACGAGATAACTTTGAGTAAAAAAGTACGCATTTCCTCATTCCATTTTTCTAATCAAATTCCAAAAACAAAGACTACTATTAAAAAACTGATTTTTTTTCCTAATTCAAATATTTGTTGAATTTAACAATAACAGACAGATTTGTTATCCAATTGACTTGAAACCGTGTGAACTTTATTTCTCCAATACTCAAGTATTGTTGCTATATTTTTCTTTTAAATTATTGTAAATGAAATGGCAATAAAATATCTATACAGCCGGTGAATAAGAATTGTTTTGATGACAATGGATAGACAGCATTTAGGGTACCTGTGGGCCTGGGAAGCCACCAACAGGCCAACCGAGGGGCCAGTGAATATCCTTTTGGAGGAGAGTGTATTCCTGTTCAATTCCATACCTGTTGCCACCATCAAAATACATCTAAGGCATAAATGCTACAATTGAACCAGTAAAGCTTTATGTTTATATCTAGATTTAATTGACTTGTAGTTGTAAAACTTGATCATAAAATGAAACCCATAAATTCATATTCAGTGAAGAAAATATATCATTTAGCATAAGACAGAGCAAAAAAAAAGTGGAAGTGGAAGTGGAACACGTGAGAAAAGGAACGGATGAGAGAGGTCAGATCAAAGGGGTAAAAGAGGCAGGAATGTGGGAATTGGAAGTGCTTACTGTCGGCCTGAAATAAAATAAGTTATTGGGTACGAAAGCACGGATGGGACATTGGTGAGGCGCCTATCTAAGATGCAGCTTTTGCTGACATATGGGACCATTTTTTTTTAGGTCCTCAACTTTATAGTTTTAATTTGATACACACGATTGCAAATTGTTACCTACTACAATTATTAAAACCAACTAATTTAATCAGTAGCATCATAGCACGGAAGAATTCCAGTCAAAAGCTGACGGTGGGCATAATTAATTACTGATCCAATTCAACATTTATCACACAATCTTTGAGCAATTATCAATTTTATATTCGAACACCCACCCCACTCATGAAAAAAGTCACAGCTACCATGTTCCAAACCCATGGGGAGTGGAGACGGGTTCATGAATATCTTTGAAGAAAGTAAAATAAGAAAAAGTAGTCATGGGACTATAAAGAATTTGTTACCTTTCATTTCAATGTTTTCGAAAATCGTGGTGGAATGATAAGTAAAAGTCAATATTGTTTTTTACTTTGAGAATACCATTCCCCAAACATTTTTAATGAAATGTGAAAAGAGTGGTTGAAAATCAATTATTCTCTTCGAATTATAAAATCAAACCCGATCTACTAATTGGAAATGGGAATGAATAAAGGGTATAAATAGAAACCAACTTAAATAAAATACAAATCAAAAATTAAAAAACTAAAATAAAAAAAGTAAAAACCAAAATAAAATGTACCATAACCATGGTATTCAAATTCCTCCAACATCAAATTTTATTTTAATAGGCTCCAGAAATTAACATCATCATAATAATATTAAAAATACATAAAATATTATTGTAAAAAAAAAAAAAGCAATGATATAATAAAACGTAATAAATAATTTGACTGATTCAAAAAAAATATAGCAAAATTTTACTATCTAATAAACTGCAACAGACTACTATTTTGCTATTAGTTGTAAATATTTTATCATTTAAGATAATTTTTTTTAATAATGTATTTAAATTATTTTAAAAAATTATGACATCAACATTTAATTCTTTTAAAATATGCGTATTAGGAATATAAAGTTTAGTGTATGGCACTGCCAGTAGTGATGATTAATTAATGTTAAATATGGTATTCATGCCAACACAGAAATACATATATAAAGAATCTGCAACATATAAAATAAAAAAAGGAATAAGATTCGAATATATTTCCTCCTGATTTTGTCTGAAATCCACCTAAAAAATTTTATATTCATTTCAAGAAAAATTATATGTAAATCCGCAGTTTTTTAAAAGTAAAAGCAGTATGAAAAATTTTACTTTTACGTGATCATAATATTAGATGTCACATTACCAAGGTTCCTCGGCAACGACGTCAGGGTTGCTAAAAATCTTGGCGGCGTTGAATCTCTTGTTGGTGGGAATCGGCTCGCCAGCTGGCGTATAGGCATCACACATCACCTAATATTTCGGGCACATTTTCAGGGAAAAGGCGAAATTACCCCTCAATCCGGTTTTTAAAATACCAAAATTTGTTACCATTTACCAAAAATGACCGGGGAAAATCCGGTGAATCCACCATACCAGGATGTTGTTTCCTCTTCTGAAGGGATCCTTGAAAACCGCCTGGGGACTGTTAACAGCCAAACAAAACTAACGCCGTTAAATGTGAAAATTTCAGATTGGAACAATAAAGTCAAAGATTCTACGCTGACGCGTGGAATATTCAATAATATTAATTATGGATACTCTCGATCATGACCGTTGATCACGATCCTGAGAGAGTAAACAGTTGCATGATGGATAGATGGCGTAAGGTAAACGGGTGGGGCGTTCTACATACTATAAGATGACTTCACTATTGTCTCCGGGGGCTTGATTCGTACTGGAACCGTCGTAGTTCCACTTCGGCAGTTTCGCCGGATCGGTCACCGGGCCCGGAAGAGTCTGAAAGTTGTTTTTAAAGAAAAGCATTCAGAAAGCGAAGAAACGATCTGTCGGATATTTTTCAAACGAGTCCATAGAAAAACAAAATGTGTACGGAAATGCTTTCAGGAAAAACGACCGATTACGAATTTATGAGCTCAAATCAAACGTCGAAATCTGAAGAAAGTATCCGTATCCATACTGAACGAAGAATCTATCGCGTATATGCTACGAGAAAATTTCCCCAGAAAAGTATCTATACGTACAAAGTGATTTCAAAGTGGATGAAAGGAAAAAAAATGAGAGAAACAGTAGAAATCGGAAGAAACGATATATACTGAACTCAAAATTTCTCAAACGAATCGGTACAGCAGGATAAATCTCTAAAAGATAGCTTCTCAAAGAACGATCAACTCCGAAGACTCAAACCAAAAAACAGAACGAAAAGAAAAACAGAGAGAAACATTTGAAATCCGTAGAAATGGCCTGCATAGATAATTTCCCTAATGGTTTGAAACATCCAGAAAATCTATCGGAAAAGAATTTCAAAGCAAAATCAGAGAGAGAATCATTCGAAATCTGAAGAAACCCTCATTTTTTTAGTTTTTTACAAAAAAATTCTAATTTTCTATTAAAATATAAAATAATAAAAAAAGGGGGTTCAAATCATTTTATCTGATCAGCACCAGTAATTTTCCAAACGAAATGAAACATAAATAAATTTTCTCCTTCGAAAAAAGCACGATCGATCCCGAACTCTCAAAACCAAACGACTAAAGCAAGAAAACAAAAAACAGAGACAAACTCAGTAATCATCATCACAAACAGCAAAAACAAACAGAATCTGATCCAAACACAGAAGAAACGAAAAAAGAAGCAGGTTCACACCCTAGCTTTGCTCCTCAAATCGAGTCCCGATCCTCCGATCCTGCAAGAGGAGAAACGACAATAAAGAAAACCGCCAATAATGATCAAGAGAAAAGAAGGGAGAGAGTAATTACCATACGTATTCGGCGATGATCTTCTCGGTGGTATCAGTGAGGTTGAGATTGATGAGATCGGAAAGGAGCGACATGGCGACTGAGGCAGAGGAAAATGAACGAAAGAGAGAAAAGGGAAAATGGTAAGAGAGAGACGGCAGGAAGGGTTTTAATAGGGGACTGCCAATGCCTTCGCTACTAACGTCGAGGGCGTTAGGATTTATGACAGGGCAAAACGACGGCCAGTTTAAGAAAAAATAAGTTAAAATATTATCAATTTTTGTTTTTATAGGAGTGAAGGTCTAAATTGAGCTCTATAATTTTAATAAATTTTCAATTTAAATTTTTACATTTATTTTTATTTAAATTAACTAAATACTAATAATTTTGACTGAATATATTTTCAAGAATTTTATTGAAAATACTAATATATAATGAAAGTTTTTTAAAATAAATCAACAATAAATATATAGTAGAGATAAAATTTAAATTTTATTCAAATTATAAATATATAACTAAAATTAAATAAATTTTAAATGTATGAGAATTAAAGTGGTGTTTTAACAAAAAAGAAAAAGATTAATAAATTGAATTTGATTATACTTAATTTAATTTTATTCAATTTAAATTAAATGGGGTCGTCGTCAGCACGCAGAAGGAGAAAAGTTCCGAAAAGTTTGGAATCTTCTCGTGATTTTTAGATTATTTCGGCAAAACTGCCAATGGACAGCTTTATTTATTTATTCATTATTATTATGGGAATTAATCACTAAAATTAAAATTTTAAAACTAATTAGCTAAATACCTAAAATAACCTTACCGCAGACGTACGCGCACAAGGGAATTGTTTATTTCTTTTTTACCCAGTTTCTTTTTTAGTTTTTCAAATTTGACTTATAAACATTTCTCTAAAGTCTAACCTCTTAATTTATTTATTTTCTATCCATATTTTTTAAAATGAAATAAATTTTTTAAAACTTTAAAAGGTAGCTTTTAATTTTTTTTCATATTACATAGTAATTCGACTATTTTATTTAATAATGGTAAAAAATGTGGTAAAAAATTAAGAGTAAATAAGTTTAATTATAACAAAAAGATCAATAACAAAAACTAAAATAATTGCCACATAGAGCTTCAATTTTTAAAAGTGTTTAGTATGTATCTAAATTTTCATTTCGTGTCTAATAAGACGTTTAACATAGAGTATGGTATTAGTACCTTAACTTCTAATTTTGCATATAATACGGCTTTGACATATTCAAATTTTAAAAAGAAAATAGTTAATATATTAGATAAAAATTAAAATTTTGTGTAAACTATAATGTTGAGTCTTATTTAATAATTATTTAATTTTTTGTTTTTAAAAATTGAGCTTATAAACACTACACTCACTTTTGTAAAAAAAAAAAAAAAACACATGAGTATTTGTACCTTTATAGAAATCAACTTTTTTCAACTCTATTAATATAGGTTCATTTCAACTATTATTTTTTTCCAATAATGATTTCTAAAAATATTATCGCCACTTTAACTTTTTAATATTTTGGATCAACATTTTTATAAAATTGAGGCTTTATAATTCGTAATAACAACATTTAAAATTAGGACTAGGATTGAAATTAACCTAATGATGTGAGATGTTCTAAATATTTCTCGTACCAAGTTTTCAAGGAATGTACTCGGCTGATTATTAGAGCTAAATGGGCATTTCGAATTAGAGGAATGTTTGCAATTATTTTTTAGGAATATTGAGTAATAATTACAATATATATAGTAAAGCAAGTTCGGCCACATTTTTCTATAAACATTATCGTTCCTTTTTCTTTTTTTATTATTATTATTAGTATTATCATGTTCCCCAAAAGATAATGTATTCTAAATGTTTGATCATTTTTTCAAAGAAAGTGTTTGATTAATCTTACTGTATTTTACACACTCAATTTAATATTTTTTTTCCTATATAAACAATATAAAAGGAATAATTATTTAAGTTTTTTTTTAAATAAACAATATAAAAGGAATAATTTATATGCAGAACAGTTAACAAGTGACATATTCACCTTTAGACCCATAATTAATTTTGTCACATAAAAGTACGCTAAAGATGGTGATTAATAAATGTGTATAAAACTAACGAAACAAATTTTGTGGAGATTGAAGGGATATCCAAATACATGTCTTATTTCTCAATAATCCATATTTGCAGCAATGATATACTCTTATTCTTCTCCGAGTAATCATAAATAACTAATTACAAATCTATGATTGTTATTCTCTATAAAGGACCATAAATGTCTTGCTTACATATCATTGGGAGGTGCATTAACATAAATATAAAAATTAAACTAAAAACTCAAGGAGAAAAGTATAACATTTCAAAACTATGAACTAAATGGAAATTAGATTCAAATTTTAAGGATCAAAAGGACATTTTTCTTAAAAGAAAATGTTAGAAATTCCTCTACCAACACAGAAGATGCACACTACGACAAAAGCTATATATATATATATATATATATATATATATATATTTTAATTCAAGAGTGCTCGAATCAATTTACATGCACCTCGACTTTAAAATTTCTATAAAGGGTTGCCTTTGGTAGAGTTATTACACAGAAGTGTTGGCGTAAGACAGTCTACCTTGACTCGTTTTTATAGTTTACACACTTTTGTATCTAACTTCCATTTAGTTCATAGTTTCGAAATGTTATACTTTTCTCCTTGAGTTTTTAGTTTAATTTTTATTTGTTTCCTAAATTTTGAAATGTTACAATTTTACTAGCTTTGAGGTTTTTTTGTACAATGAAAATGTGAGATTTGAACTACATACCTTTCAAGTTGCTAAAAAGCATCCTTTGAAATATGCTTGTTTTGGGTTGACCAGTGTTAAATTTAGTACATCGTGTTTTTGCTTTCAATATTTTACACTTTTATCTATTTCATAAGGTTTAAACTAATCTTTGTCATTAACTTTCAATTAATCAATCTTTAATTTTAAAATTAGTTTTAAGGTGCATTTGAGATTGTTGTAGGAGGGATAAAAGTGGTTAAGCATAAATTTTTTTTTTCTTTTTTTAAAAATAGACTGGGATTAAATCTATTAAATCACTTTTAAAAGTACGTTAAATCATATACGATTTTTAAATTAATTTTTAAATTTATGCTTTAATATTAAAATTTATTTCATGTGTTTATTTCTTTCTCACCAAATCAAGTCTATATTTCAGATTTGTTTTATATTTTTTATTTTAAAACAATTACACCATTTGAAAAAAGATATTTTTTTTAATATTTAAAAATTAATCTGAGTAAACAAAATATACCACTCTAAACATTATTTAAAATTATATATTATAAAATTTTTTAATAATGAATTTATTTTAGCTATTATAACTAGAATAATACAATTGACTATTAATTTATCAAACACTAATACCTACATCTTTTTTCTCAGGTTTCAAGCTTAAATTTACTGAACGCTAATAATTTACTTCATTGAACATCATTTGTCTAAAAGTACAGCTGTCAACAATCATTTTAAAAGTTACAATAATCCCAAATGAAGCTTTAATAGTAATGAAAAATTAGTGAAAAAGCAATTACAATTATTTTAAATGATAAAACTATTGAAAATATTTTCAAATATAGCAAAATTTTACTGTCTATCCTGAATGATATTTTGTCGTCCTTATAAATAAGTTGCTTCATTTTTTTTATATTTAAAAACAACTTTTAATTTAAATTAATTAATAAAGATTTAACACACATGACCAAAAATAGTATTACGTATTATTTTCCAAATATTTTTGACGGTATTCTTAATTTTGCGTCAAATATAATAAAAATTGTTCTGTTATTGCGACGAACCCAAATTATTCTTTCCCCTCATTATTTATTTTGTCTACTTATACTGTTCTAAAATATCTAGTATTATTAATTCATTCATCATTTTCATTTCCATATTATATTCAAATTGCAAATATACATGCTTTTTTTATGATTGATTTGAATTTTATATTTTGTAACATACTTTTGTTTTTCTCAATACCATTAATCGAACTCATGATTTACTGTCTTTTTCACCCCATTTTTATATGGTAAACTTAAAAAGATGGTTTACACTAAGTTTAATTTTATTTGAATATCATTTTGGTTCGTGTACTTTGGAGTATATTCAATTTTAGTTTGTATATTTTCAAATGACGAACGTTATTGTTGGGAATAACTTTGGGCCTTTGGTTCATAAAAAAGGCAAAAATCATTTTGAGAGAAAGAAGGTAGGAGTTTATCCCATATTATAAGATTTTGTCTTGCCAAATTGGTATATATTGGCTTTCAAAAAACCTTTTAAATTGGGGTAGTTTGTCCTCGTAGTTGGAACTTCCCCACACGCGTCTACCGCTACTACCAAATAACAATAAACTAATTAATAAAAGACTAAATTTAAGATTTATTGAAAGTACAAGAAATAAAATTGTACATTCGAAAGTATATCGACTAAAATAAAACATAAATTTTCATTTTTTTCCAATTCATAAGATGAATTTAAAAAATATATATTAAATGGCATAATAATTTATTAGCTATGAAATAAAAAAATAAAAAAATTTATTGGACATGAAATTGGAAAGATAGGATAACTTGTTAAATATATTTAAAAACATATGAGATACTCTCCAATAGCTAAATGTAAAGTTGATTGACAAAACTTGTAGTTTAAATGATAGAGCACCTATGTGATTAACGAAAAATTGCTTTGATTGTTTTTAAAAAATTGCCAATCAAATCACGATTGATTTTTTAAGGAAAAACATTAAGTATTTTTCTAAATATACTAAACATATGGTAAAATGACATATTTTTAAATGCTAAACAAACATATTTATGTTTGTAACAAAATAATGTATATAATGTCGAGAAGTTATCATTCTGTCTATTTCAACAATTTTTATTTTTTATTTCTTTTTAAATTGACTGACATTGGAATATAGTATATGTAATTATTCTAACTTATATATATTATATGCATTATAAGTCATTCCAGTAGAAGACAAAATGAAGTGGGGTTGACAAGTTAACATCAAACAGTGTCCAAATAAATTGTGTTATGTATCCGTAGATAGACACAACAAATGTTGCTCATAGTTAATCATTGGCAATGATTTTGCAATATTTTAAATATATAACAATTTAGTTCATACTTTAATATTTTATAATTGATAACGATTTAATTTACTCAAATTTAATAAAATTACTTATAAAAATAAATAGATTGTAAATTAAAATAAAATCTATTAACCATAAAAGTTACGTAATAACTAAGTAAGATTTTAAATCAAACATTATTTTAAAAATAGAATGCATACTAAATATCTATATCTATACTTCTATATTATCTATATACTTGTACAATTATACCTATTATAAATAAAAGTAGTCGGCGAGGACAAAAATTCTCTCCATTTTGCCATTTTTTACTTCATAATTAATTTTAAATTGTTTTGTTATGCTGTCAAGTTATCATTTTCGGTTTCTAATTTAATATCAATCCTTTTTAATCTACATCTATATCATTTAAAAGATTATATGTTTAAGATACTGTTAGGTTACAAAATACATTATGTTGTACAAAAAAAAAATATTATCTCTCGTCTCATACTTCAACTATCTTTTTTTAATATGTAAAATGAGAGAATTGAACCTTTGACTTCGAGGTTGATATTTATTTTCACAACTAAAATACATGTTAAACCTTAACATTAAAATTAATGTTTTGTCCACACATATGTAATGGTGGAACATTTATTCAAGTTTGATACTCAATTTGATTATATTTTTTATTTATAGTTTTTTTTTAAAAAAAAAAACAAAACCATGTTAAGAGTAAAGTTTTAAAATTTTACCATATTCATCGTTTTTTGAATAAGTATGGATACAATATTTTCTCGACACTCTTTAGAAATTGAAATCGAGAAGAAGATTACAAGACTGACCTTTTATATGGAGAATCGAATAATTTTCTCCTCAAATCAACTCACAGTATATAGTAGATCAGAAACATATTTCTTTTATATTACACGAAACTGTCTATATTCTCTCTATATTGAAAATCTTTCTCATTTTCTCACAAAAAAAAAAATAAAAATTAAAAAACACATCTTTGTGACGAAGAAATTGTTGGAACCGACTTTCTAAAAAAGTATTTCAAACCACTTTTGTAAGTATTTAGAAAGTCATAATAAACCGGCATGAAACAAAACCTACTTGGGAAGAAACACGAGTATTTGTCAATGGTAGCTAGAAACAGTGACTTTGGCTTGAGGACCTTCTTGAATGTAGATAAAAACGCATTCAGAGCCAGGCTGAAGTACTGTTAGCCATGCCGGAAGCTCGTAAATCCCTTTCTGATTTGTTGGAGAGAGTCCCCAAATAGGGCCTGAGAGGTTCTCGAGCTGCAGTTTTAGATTGTTGATCGGCTTTCCTGATGTGTTCTTAATCTTCACTTGGTGCCTGTAATAACTATCCTTGTTTACTGTCCACGTGCTTGTTATTGTGTGGATAAACTCCACTGGAGACCCTGAAAAGTATTCACAAGGATGTGTTAAAGAATGCGAATAAAAATATTGAAATTCTAACCATCTATATCTTTAATTGTCAATCTGACCATAGCTTAGTCAATAAAGTACTAATTATCAATATAAAGGTTAATGGTTTGGTTATTCACTCCATAATTGCAGGGAGAACAAAAAAGAGAATATATTTTTGGAAATTTTGAAAATTTTGAAAATTAAATTATTTATTAAACACAAAATTATGAATTTAATAAATCAAATAAGCACAAACTTCGGAGTGTAAATTTTTAATTTAATTAAAAAAAATCAAAATGGATAAATTAAGCAAATAAAACCATTATAAAGAAAATAACCCCCGTTTTTTTTTCCCCTCACCTGCAGGTACAGGGACGTTCGCGTCAGGGGATTCCTTTTCGGATTTCACCGGCGGCTTATTTCCCAGCGATCCTGTTTTCAACGGACAAACATAAAATCAGCGAACAAATTCACAACATTAAACTCAAACCCTAAAGTCCAATCCGCCTCTGAATTACCAGGAATAGAATAGCCATTAACGGAGCTCTGCAACTTGGAGAAGAGGCCAATCAGAGGAGCACAAGCGGTGAGAGTAGGCTCAGACTGTTCATAATCAGATCGATCGTCATCAAATTTGTCGTTCTTGTCCGGACCGCCGACGAGAGCGCCGTGAAGAACGTTAGGGTTTCCTTGAGGGCGATGGTACCAGAAATCGAAGCCTTGAACGCAGCCGACTGGAGAGGGATCGGTGAAAATAGAAGCGATTGAAGAGCCTCTGTGGTGGAGTTTTTGGGGGAATTTGGAACCGTAGCCGACTAAATAGCTGAGGGAGTTAGGGTTTTTGCCGAGGATGTAATCGGCTTGAGATTGGGCGAAGTTGAGGAGATCTTTAGGCTCGAAGACGCCGTCGGGACAAGTGAGCTTTGCTTTGGCGTCGGAGAGGTAGTCAGAATAGACGGCCATGAGGAATGCGGCGGCGGAGACGTATTGCATATTGTTCCATTCGTGAGCGTACATCAATCCGCCTGCGGTTTTTTCGCCGGCGAAAATCAAATCGGAAAATTAGTCTTGTATTACAACTCATTATGATTAAGTAATCACTATTACAATTAATTTTACAATTTCACTCATAATTATTTTAAATTAATCAATATATACTAACTAAGACGAATAAATGAAGATCAAAGTAAAAAGTATTAATTCCAAAATTTCGAGACTGAATCGAAATAAAAGCAAAATCTAAACGGTAAAATTAAACTTAGGACAAAAAGGTAAATACCAATTTCTTAGTTTAAAGTAAAGTTTGATTTTTTTTTTTAAAAAAAAAGTTTGAATACAAACAAAACAAAATAAATTTAAAGATTTGAAGTCGTAAATAATTTTTTTAAAAAATTGTGCTTACCGGGAGTTTTGTTGATGTTGAATCCATCGTTCTTCTGAAGACAAGCGCAAGCAAAATAATCAGCTTTTGCCTGATATTGCTTCAACGTTGACTCATAACCACCGCCACGTCCTTCCAACAGCACCTACAAAATCAAATAATTTCCATTCAAGAACATTTGAGAATAAATTGTTAGGCATTTAATTAAATTTATATTTAAAGGGAAAATCAAACTTGAATTAATCTAATCAATGAAGCCTTACATTAGTTAAAAGAACTTGAACGCCGGCATATTTGTTGTCCCAAGAGAACTCTTTCATTGCCCATCCAGTTCCACCAAACGTCACCGCTTTATCTACCGTGTACTTCAAGTAAGATTCGTCTCCAGTGGCTCTGAATAACCACGTCGCCGCCCACAGCAGTTCATCCTTCAATTTTTTTAAAGATTAATTAATTGAATCCAAATTGAGTAATTAGACGGAAGAGGGATTCAAAATAATTCTTACCCAATATCCTGTTGAACTGTAGAACTCTGAAGCACATGGAATAGAATCGTCATATAGTCCTCTAAATGTGTCTGCAAATGTGAACAGCTGAAGACAATACAGTAAAAGAAGCCATTGTGAGAAATGAGAATCATAAAATGGAGAAGATCATTATATATAGAAAAATATAGTTATGGCATTGTAATGTCATCTTAACAGTCCAATGTAGGTTATCACGAGGTAAATTCTTCTTACTTCTTATTTTTAATAATTTTTTTTTTTTTTTTAATATTAAAGGAGTTATATATATATATTTGAAAAAATATTAGATAATCATTAATGAATTGAACTCACGTTGCTAACTATAGTTAAACGAAGTATCTAAATAATAGAAATTAAAATTTTACAAAATACTGAAATTTAAATTTAAAATGAACACAGATAATAATAATAATATTAAAATTCACCAAATCACCGATCTATCTCACTTTAATCAGAAAAAAAAAAAAAAAAAGAAAAAAAATAAAAAAAAATATTTTTTTTTATTTTTTTTCTTTTTTTTTTTTTTTTTCTGATTAAAGTGAGATAGATCGGTGATTTGGTGAATTTTAATATTATTATTATTATCTGTGTTCATTTTAAATTTAAATTTCAGTATTTTGTAAAATTTTAATTTCTATTATTTAGATACTTCTTTTAACTATATTTTTCAATGTGATTTCAATTCATTAATAATTATCTAATATTTTTTTAAATATATATATATAACACTTTTAACATTAAAAAAAAAAAAACAATTTACTCTCAATTTATTATTAATTATCTAACCTCTTTTAAAAGTAGTTTAAAAGTAATAAAAAATAGTAAAATTCAATTAATTATTATTTTTAAGTTTTTTAATTCTCTAAAATTAACTAATATATATTAACACTGCCAAACGTAAGTATTTAGTGAAAATCGAAACTAACCATATAAATTTTGAAACTTAGGGCCATTTGGAGCGTTAAATAGTTTATTATAGTCGGCGAGTTTAATTGTTTGTGTTTGGATAGAAAATATAATGTAGCAAAAAAAGAATTTGAGATAGTTTTTATCATACTTAATTGTAGCTTATAAATAGTTGCAAATATCACTTTTATATTCGGTGTCCAAACCTCTCTTTTTAAATTGGAGGAAAATGTATAATTGTAATATTTTGAAATCGATTAAATTAAAATTAAATTTAAAACTTAATAACTAAAAATGCAGTAGACTACATTGAAATTAAAATTTAAAAAAGTGCGTGTTAATTTTTAAAAATTTTTTTGGTTGAGAAAAATTATCTAACCTCTTTAGCATGAACCAACAAGAGATTGGAATAAGAAGAGTTGTAAAACTTGAAAGCGATGGAAGCCGCAGCCAAAGCGGCGGCCGTTTCGCCGGCAAGGTCGGAGCCAGGGTGGGACTCATCGATCTTGAAAGCTGTTCGGGGAGTGGTCATATCCTCAGGGCGCTCCCAACAGTAATGATCAGAGGCGCCATCGCCGACCTGAGCCCAAAGAACGTTGGGTTGAGTGTGCGCCTTGATCAAATAATCAGTGGCCCATTTAATGGCCTTCAAAGCGTTGTTCATTTGGTTGAGATATGTAATTTCCTTGTTGAAATCAATGGCTGCCCATGAAACAATTGTTGTCACGAACGACATTGGTAGCCCGAACTTCACATTGTCTCCCGCATCGTAGTACCCTCCCACTAAATTCACCTGCCACTCAAAATTTACCGGGGTGAGTGATGTTAATCATAGGAGGCCTATAATTCGAAAGTATCTCACTTTTATTATATTTTGGAGGAAACTTTGAAGGAAATAAACATAATTTTAAACATAGAAACTAAAATCGAAATCGTTATCAGATGGGATGTTAATGTTTTTGTATGGGCTTGTCACAGCTTTGTGGGTATCATATCCATTATTCATCAAACACGGTGGTTTGACTCATTAGTGGAAAATAATTTTTTATATATAAAAAATGTTCAATTACAAATTTACTATAGTAAACGTTTAAACTTGTTTCTAGATCATCTCTCTTTCTTTAAAAAATATTCTTATAATTTAAGGAATAAAAAAATATAAATTAAAGCAAATATGAAATTATCTTACTATTATATTTGAAAATATTAGCGATCTTTAAAATAAATTTGTTTGAAAAACAACCAATTTTATCGGAAACTTACTCCTTGTGCAAAACCATCCTTAAGGCCAGAGTCCCCCCGCCACTTAACACGGCGGTCCGCCGGAAGTTTACCGGACCTTTGCGCCTCCAAATACAAGAAACTCAAATCCAGAGCATCGCCGTAGTTGAAGCCACTGGCAGCGGCGGCTTCAAAACAGAGCACGGCGGCGACCAAAGCCAATAAGAAATCACGGGCCATCGTGCTTCGATGATCTTCTGAGTTTTCTTTTCTTCTTCGTGAGTTGAAGATTTCAATTTTTTGTTTGCTTTTTATAACACACTGGAATTTATCAGAAATTTGAAAATTTTTATTAAGTGGTAGCCTTCACGTTTGTTGAAGAAGGGCTGCTTTACGACACTGTCGGATCGAGGCCCTCACGTCGTTTCTTAGTGGGGAGCAAATATGAATGTCGTCTCGGTTTTTTGTTTTTTGTGGCTTTCTGTTTCGTTTGGACCGTCCATTGCGCCGGGATTGTTTTGATGGAGTTTCTATCGTTGACTGTGATCTGACTTTTTCAGGGATTGTTAAATTGGGAATTTGGAAAGGATTTTATTCTATTTTTCTTTGTAGCTCATAGATATGGATTGTTAGGAAGCCGCGTGGCGGCTTATATGTCGTTTGATTTGGGAACAGGGAGTAGACCGTGTATTTTTTTAAAAAAATAAAAGTAGACCGTGTGATTTATTATATAAATAAAATTAATTAAAAGAACATTCTAATTAATCATGAATCAAACCCAGGTACATGTACTTCTCCCATTTTTTTATAATTTTTTTTAGTTCTTATTGATTAAAGATAAATGTCTCGATATGAACTCGATTTGATATACTAAACAAACAAACAAAAAAAAAAAAAAAAAAAAAAAAAAAAAAAA
>QLSR01000005.1:371137-389110 GCA_031780015.1 Citrullus colocynthis | reverse complement strand
AAAAAAAAAAAAAAAAGAAGAAGAAGAAGAAGAAGAAGAAGAAAACAGAATATCAATTATATCTAATTCTAAATTGTTGAAATTCTATGTATATTTTGTTCAACAATACTGTAGCACCATACATATATAGTTTAAGGATTTTAACTAAGGGGCTGACCATCCTCGAAATTTTGGAGAAGAAAAATAAAATAGTTTAAAAAAAAAAACTAGGATTTTATTCAAGTTAAGTGTAAGTTGGTTTTTCATAGTTATTTTAATTGTGAGAAAAATCTAATTGACTTTTATATTAAAATTTGATAAACTGCATTAATTTTCAATCTGGTTCTTAAATTTTATCTTTAAAATTGGAGGTTGGGAGAGGTAAAAATAATAGTTATTTATATTAACTATTACTAATTAAGTTTAAAATATACTATAAACTAACATATAAATTAAACATGTTAGAAGAATCACTTTGAATTAAATTTTAATTTTTGGTAAGTAATTAACTACCCTTATAAATTGCTATTTGTAACTAAATTATACTATATTACTGAAATAATGTAAACAAGATGTCCCAAAGGGACTAGCCAACTACAATTTTAGAATTTTCTCACAATTTAGAGTTAATAACCATGTTTCTAATCTTTAGACTTTTTCTTGTGTTGATAATTGTAACCCACTTACAATTTTAATTATGAGATGTTTGTTTGTTTGTTTTTTTTTAAAGGTAACAACTGGGGTTGTTTTAAAAATAGGAAAATAAACAAAAATATTTAGTAAAATTTTATTGTCTATATATGATAGACCTTGATAGACTACTATCTCTCGCCAATAGACTGTGATATTTTGCTATTATTTGCAAATATTTTTTTAGCAGTTTTGTCATTTAAAATAATCTTCCTAACAATTATTTATTGAAAAAAAATACTATTAAATTAACATAAAGTATACCATTAGTGAAATTTGGTTTAATTTTGAGTTTGTCTCTCCGAAGTTTTTGTTATTTTCTATAAATTTGGATTGTATGAAATCATTTTTTAGTATTGCAAATACATGTCTTTTTTTTTTTTATACATACATCTCATTAATATGTTAAAAGAATGCACCATTTCAATATTTTAAAATTTATTTTACCTTCAAAGTTTTGTCTCTCTATAGTTTTTGTTCTTTTATCTAAACTTGGATCATATGACATTACTTTTTAAGATTGTAAATGAACATATATTTTTTAAACTAGGACAAAATGAACTATTAGTCCCCACGTTTGTGGTTGATGTATTCCTAGGTTTTAAACCATACACTTTAATTCTCTACATTTGTAAAATAATTCTAAATGGTACATGACTTAACTTTTTGTTTCTTCCTGAAAAATCTTTACCAGTCGGTTGATCAACTTCCTGAGGGATATTTGAAACATCCTCTTTCATCAAAACCTTTGATTTCAAGTTTTGTGGATCAGGATGCAATGAAATTTGGTTTCCCCTAGTTTTGTTGGGATCTGTCTCAATAGGGCCAAGATTCAAGTCCATAGGCATGGAACAAAAGGGAGTTTTTTTGTTTGTTTATGTTACCGTCCATAGGAGAAGAACCTTTCGACACTTTTTCTTTCATACTCAGTCCAAGATTGTCAACTGATGGGGAGTTCCTTCCT
Organism: Citrullus colocynthis; assembly: GCA_031780015.1. Classification (NCBI taxonomy): domain Eukaryota; kingdom Viridiplantae; phylum Streptophyta; class Magnoliopsida; order Cucurbitales; family Cucurbitaceae; genus Citrullus; species Citrullus colocynthis. Next base: position 387,477 of record QLSR01000005.1, on the reverse strand, counting down.
TTTGAGGCGGGAAATTCTGCAAAGGAACTCTCTTTCTCATTCCTCTGTGGTGAATTTTTCCTCCTTCTTATATTATTACCCTTAAATCTCAACCATCCATCAAACTGCCATTTCCTCGGGTCAACTTCAGCATCAGAGTCTCCCACCCTCTATTTACATTCTTTGATTGTATGGCTTATACGACCACAACCATAGCAGAAATCATGGAGCCTTTTATACCTGATATTGATCCACATTCTTTCTTGGTCTTCCCTTGATTTAATCCAAATTCCACGTCTCAATGGCTTGGTGATGTCGATCAGAGTCTAAATCCTTAAACTCTCTCCCCAACAAAAATATCTTGATTATAATTAACTTCCAAAAATTTGCCAATTGCATCCCTCACCTTTTTTGCCATATATTTGTTATGGAGTCCAAGAGGAATATCTAGCAATTTGATCCAAAAAGCCAAAGGCTAGACGAGATAATTTGATGTTAACTTTCGGATCCTCCAAAGCTAGTAAAAATTTATCAAAACACCAAGGACCAAGGCGCAAGACCATTTCTTTATCTTTTTTGGTGTCAAACTTGACCAGAAATAGATTCCTCCCTAAACCTTCAACATTGAATCCCAAGTTGGTTCTCCAAGCATTTGCGAACGTATTTTTAATGATTCTAGGAACAATTCTTCGTGAGGATAGCAACTTGTCGATTAAACAATATTTCATCTGCCTGCTGATTATATTGTCCATTTGGGAGTCATAATCAATTTGAACATCATTTTCTTCTTCAGTTAAATGAAGTTTCCTCCAATCTTCCAAAAGACCTTTAGGTTCCGCCATCAGAAACACCCTTCTTCTTACACTCCACAATGCGAATTTCCAGAAAATGTCACCAGGGACACTCTCCCTCACTTATTTATTACGTAATCAAACAAAGAAAAACCCCTCCTTAACATCAGGGGAACCAAACACAACTTGCAGCACCACTGCTGACGACACCCTTAGTCGATAAGGATCTTGGAGGAATCTTGAAGAAGACAAGCTCCAAATGATTAGTTAAACGAACTCATTTGTCATCCTATCTACATCATCACTTAACAGTCCATTAAGCATTTTGTTACTTTGAAGTTAAGGTAAGAGTCATTTATAATTATTTTGCAAACCAAGTGGATTAAAGTGCATCATTTGAAACCTCGATGACCAAATAGATATCAACTTCAAACTTGAGGAACCAAAAATGTATTTTGTCTTCTTAATTAGTATACATGCATCTCATTCTATAAATGAAATAAACCACCAATCCAACGTGTAACCACCTCCACCCTTAATGGCCGTAACTTATTGATGTCAATTATCATATCTATTAGGCTCAACAAGCATATGCATTCAAAAAATCATACCTCATCTTGAAGAGTTGCATCCTATTGGGATCATTTGCACTTATTAGACTTAATGGACACTTACACTCACAAAGTTATGTCTCATCTATAAAAAGGTAAACTAGTGATTTATTAAAAAAGTATAGACAAAATGGGGAGATAAAGAGTTGCAACCCATTGATGTCAAGTTTATTGTATATATTAGGCTCAACAGACTCATACATTCGAAGAATCATGCTCCATCTGGAATAGCTACATCCAACTGACATCAATTACACCTATTAGGCTAAATATATACCTACACTCTAAGAGTTGTATCTCATATAGAAAAGTGTAAAATAGGGGCTTATTGAAAAAGTAGGGTCAAAATGGGGAGATAAAGATTCACACATTTCTATTATACATGCACCTCACTCCATGAGTGAAATAATGCACCAACTCAATATGTAACCACCTCCACTCGAATAGTCGCAGCACGTCGATGTTAATTACTATATCTATTGGGCTCAACATACACATACATTCAAATAATCATGCCCTATCTTAATGAGTTGCATCCCCTTCAGCATCAATTGCACATGTTAGCCTCAATAGACACACACACTCAAAAGAGTTGTGTCTCCTATAGAAAAGGATAAAATAAATATTTATTAAGAAAGTAGGAGCAAGGAGAATCGAGGTCCATCTTGAATAGTTGCATCTCAAGCATCAATTAAAACTAGTAGACTCAACCAACACCTACTATCAAAGAGTTGTGTTTCAATAGAGAAGGGTAAAGGAATAATTTATTACAAAAGTATGGGAAAAATGAGGAGATAAAGATTCTCCCCTTGCCACCTTATGTATGGTATAGTTACGAATAACATAAAAATCATGTACCTGTTTGGTTAGCTATCCAGATTTTGTTTTATATTTTTAGATCCATTAAGTTCAACAAATATGTATTCGATAGAACCTTTTTTGAACTTTGTGATTCAAATAGTACAAATTATGAAAATAACATTTTTATGTTTTATTATATCTCGACTTTCGAATTTCAAATTTTAAACTACAAAATATTGTATTAAATAAATGTAAAGATGTTTAGAAATACAATATGTCATGATGTAAACTCAATGGATATTTTCAAAAATAGAAAAACGGTTGAAAATAATTACAAATACAACAAAATTTTACTTTCTATCCGTGATAGACTACGATAGACCCATATAGACATCTATCATTTTATCAGATACACACAGACAGATGTCTATTTGGGTCTATCGTGGTCTATCACGAAATAGAAAGTGAAATTTTTCTATATTTGTAAATAATTTGATATTTTTTCTATTTATAATAATTTTTCAAAACTCAATTCATTTTTTAAAAAATAAAATTTGTTTTGTAATACATTATAAATTATATAATATTAAAAAAATTTAAAGAAAATTATTCAATCTTCTTTAAAGATAAGACATGATCATAAATAAATTAATAATATAGTTTATTGTCAACTAACAGTAACTACAACTAATCTTATGATTTATAAATATATCATAAAATATATTTTTAACCATTGTTTAAATATAGGAAAAATTGTCTTTTTAGTTCTTAAGTTTTAAACAATATATGTGCTTGGTCCCTAAGTTTTAAAAGTATACCTTTTTAGTCTCAAAGTTTATAGGAATATGTCCATTTGATTCCCATATTTTCAAAATGTACTTTTATAGTCTCTGAGTTTTTAAAAATGGGTTTAAGAGTCCTTCAAATAATTTATTATTATTATTATTTTAAATAACTATATGACATTTTAAATTAGAAGAATAAATTTTTAAAAACCATATCTTCTCTAAAACTATTTTTATTATTTTTTTATTTTAAATATCATACAATTATTTTTAAAAATCAAAGAAAAAAAGCAAACCCATTTTTAAGAATTAAGGGGTCGAAAAAGTATATTTTGAAAACTCAATGACCAAGTTGACCTATTTTTTTAAACTTGGGACTAAAAAATATATTTTCAAAACTCAGGACCAAACACATATATTATTTTAAACTTGGGAATTAAGAAGGTAATTTTTCCTAAATATAAATCTTACATATATAAAACTCACTCTCCATATTAATTCATTTTTTTAATATCTTGTTTTCAAAATTTGTCATTCTTATTATCTGTTAAAGAGCTTAAATAATTTGTTGTTAAGGAAATTATCTTAGATGACAAAATTACTGAAAATATTTACTACTAACAGCAAAATAGACCACTATCTATGTCTATCATAATATCGTCTATAATAGTTATTCATAGATAAATATTAAAATTTTATTATATTTATAAATATTTTGGTTATTTTACTTATAAGTAAAATTAATTTTGTAAAAACAATTGAAGCATAATTCGCGAATAACCAAAGGGCTAGGCCATTTAAAGATACGTAGCCACATTTCATATCCCCCTCCCGCCTCGGGCTCGTACTGTGAAATCTGTTTCCCACTGATCTGGTGGTGTGGCGATGGTGAACACAAGATTAATTTAATCTTCATCTCTTCAAAAACTTTGACCCTACAAACTTGAAAATTTGTGAAACTGAAACAGCTACAGACAAAGAAAATCCCAATTCCAAGAGACAACTCCACAGATCCTTTGCTCAAATTTGCAGCAAAATCACCGGAACCTGATTGCTATGTCGAGACGTCGAATTATTACGTTCTCTTAGCAGACTTTCATCACTGTTGGAAAATTCTTGTTGGTTTTGATTTTGATTGACGCTATGGTTTAGAAAGAGTTGAATTCAGATTATTAACGTGTTGCTGCCGGAGAAGGATGGCGTCGGAATCGACGTCTTTGGACTCGATTCTTCTGGAGGATTTTGGCCAGAAGGTTGACCTGACTCGGCGGATTCGTGAGGTGCTTCTTAACTATCCTGAGGGGACTACAGTTCTCAAGGAGTTGGTGCAGAACGCCGATGATGCAGGCGCCACTAAGGTTTGTCTCTGTCTTGACCGTAGAGTCCATGGCCGTGTGTCGCTGTTGTCGGAGTCACTGGCACCGTTTCAAGGGCCTGCGCTTTTGGCCTATAACAATGCGGTATTTACAGAAGAGGATTTTGTCAGCATTTCGAGGATTGGTGGTAGCAATAAACATGGTCAAGCCTGGAAGACTGGCCGATTTGGGTAAGTTTTCCTGTTTCTATATATTTGGACATGTGCTTAATCTGACTCGTGGGATTGTGGATATTCACGCATTGTTTTGTCAAATGGATACATCTTTGCCTCGTGGTTCTATAACTTCTTAACATTTAGTTTCTATCGCCCCGGTTAGTGACTAGGTCGCATTGTAATGAACCAATCTTATGTTTGCTTCTGTTTGGAGAACCTTTAGCTAGATGTGTTCACGAGACAGAATCTCCACTGCACCAAAGTTTCTAATATCAGGCTTGAATGTAGCTTTTTTGCTTTTTAACTACTTCCATTCAAGTAAAGTGAAACAAGCTCCGTTCATACAGATACATATGGGCCTTTCCTACCATACAACACTTGTCTTTGGAATTAGTTTTTAAAAGCTCCAGATTTTTGCATAATTTATTGTTCAAAACCGGCCAATTAAATTTAACTTTTCCAAAATGGAAAGTAATAGACTGTTGGTAATGGTTAGTTTGGAATTAATAGGCAACACAAAATTGCATTATCATTTCATAAACAATTCCTGAAGCAACAATGATTTTAGCAGGGCGTGTTTCAGTAAACCCGTGTAGTGTTTTCTCTTTCCAACTGCAGTGGATAGTTTTGCTAACTCGAGTTCATCTTCATTTGACTCCTTCACCTAATCCTGTTGCTTCCAATAACATAACTGAAGTAATTATTGTGAAGTGCAATGCAATTTCACTGGAGAAAGGCACAATGAATGCAAAATTAGATGCTGACATGCTTAAAGCCAGCACACAAGTTGTTCAAGTTTCTTAAACCTTTTTGCAAGACACTGTTGGCGATTATTTTCTTTTTGATAGTTGTTACCCTATTCTATATTTCTAAAAGTTCTATTATTGATGTCAAAACTTTATCATTGAATGTAAAGTGAAGATCATTAGTGCCTATCTTCGTTCTCCAATTAACAACCATTCAATAATTCTATATTTTCTGCATTATCATAAGAGATGGAAATACAACAAGTTTTTTGTAATACTTTGCATCCCATTCTGGCTTCATAATAACTATTTTTTGGTTTAATTGTATAGGGTTGGTTTCAACTCCGTCTACCATTTAACTGAGCTGCCTTCATTTGTTAGTGGAAAATATGTTGTAATGTTTGATCCTCAGGGCATTTACCTTCCTAAGGTTTCTGCATCAAATCCTGGAAAACGAATTGACTTCATACGTAGCTCTGCCTTCTCACAATATCGAGACCAGTTTCTTCCTTATTGCGCTTTTGATTGTGACATGGAAAGTTCTTTTGCTGGAACTTTATTTCGGTTTCCATTAAGAAATGCAGATCAAGCAGCTAGAAGTAAAATTTCAAGGCAAGCTTATTCAGAAGAAGATATTTCTTCCATGTTTGCTGAACTTTACGAAGAAGGAGTCTTGACGTTGCTCTTTTTAAAAAGTGTTTTATGTATCGAAATGTTTGTATGGAATGACGGTGAGATAGAACCAAAGAAGCTTTATTCATTCTCTCTTCGTTCAGCAAACAGTGGTATTATTTGGCACAGGCAGATGTTACTGCGGTTATCAAAATCAACAACTTCCACTCAGAGCGAGGTAGATAGCTTTTCGCTTGAATTCTTGAGTCAAGTCATGACTGGGACTCAAATAGAGGAAAGGATTGATAGCTTTTTTATAGTTCAAACTATGGCATCAGCTACCAGTAGGATTGGCTCTTTTGCTGCTACTGCATCGAAAGAGTATGACATTCACTTGCTACCTTGGGCATCGCTTGCTGTTTGCACATCTGATGACTCCTCAAATGTAACCTCAGTAATTTCAAAATTTCTTTTATTTTGTGCGATCTCTCTGTCACACCTGCATCCACACCAGTTCCTAATTCAATTTCATTAACTTTTGCGGGCTAGTATTTATTCGGTCAAACTTGCAAGTTTAATAATCTAAGTTATTTTTCTGCTGCACCATTGCTCTTGTTTAACAGGTCATTTTCTCATCTAAAATTTACTACAAGTAAGATTTATTGTCACAATTCTGTGATATTTCATTATGTTCTACATGATTATGTTCACGAGTCATAGAATCCTTGTTAATAATTGTTCATCGTATTACTTTATGTTGCATGATATTTTTTTTTGCCTTGCCAATCTTGGTTATTTCATCTCTCCCCTTTCATGGAAATGGAAGACCTTATATACAATTGTTATGCAATATTTGACAGGAGAGTGTTCTCAAACTTGGTCGGGCCTTCTGTTTCCTCCCTTTGCCAGTAAAAACTGGTCTAACTGTTCAAGTAAATGGATTCTTTGAGGTCTCATCAAATCGTCGTGGAATTTGGTATGGGGCTGACATGGATAGGAGTGGGAAGATTCGTTCAATCTGGAACAGGCTCCTTTTAGAGGATATTATTGCTCCTTCATTTATAGAACTGCTGATTGGCGTGCAAGTATTACTAGGTCCAACAGATACATACTTTTCCTTGTGGCCTAGTGGTTCGTTTGAGGAGCCGTGGAACATATTGGTTGAGCAAGTGTATAAAAGTATCAGCAAAGCTCTTGTTTTGTATTCGAACGTTGAAGGTGGAAAATGGGTGTCACCAAATGAAGCTTTTCTTCATGATGACAAATTCTCAAGAAGCACGGAACTTGGTGAGGCTCTGGTGCTTTTAGGAATGCCTATTGTGCATCTTCCTGAAAATTTGTCTAACATGCTTTTAAAGTTTTGCTGTACTTTTCAACAGAAAGTGGTTACACCCTGTACAGTTCGTCATTTTCTTAGGGAATGTAAACATGTTTTTACTCTGAACAGACCTTACAGACTTGTGTTGTTAGAATATTGCATTGAAGATTTGATTGATGCTGATGTTTGCACACATGCATTTGGCTTACCCTTACTTCCCCTGGCAAATGGTGATTTTGGGTTATTTTCAGAAGCCTCCAAAGGGATCTGTTATTTTATCTGCGATGAGTTGGAATATAAGCTACTGCACCAGATTTCTGATAGAGTAATAGATCGGAATATACCACTCACTATATCCACTAGACTTTCAAACATTGCCAGGTCCTCAAAATCAAATCTGTTTATTTTGAATGTGCATTATTTTCTCCAGCTGTTTCCAAAATTTGTGCCTGCTGATTGGAAGTATAAAAGTGAAGTGTTTTGGGACCCTGAGTCTTGTAGCAACCATCCTACTTCGTCATGGTTTTTGCTATTTTGGGAATATCTTCGCGATCATTGTGAAAATTTATCCTTATTTAGTGACTGGCCCATTTTGCCATCCAAATCGCGGTATCTTTATAGGGCCACTAAACAATCCAAAGTGATTAATGTACAGATGCTTTCTCACGAGATGCAAAATATACTCGGTAAACTTGGATGCAAGTTGCTTGATCCTTACTATAAGGTTGAACACCGAGACTTAATTCACTATGTAAATGATGGTAACTGTATAGGTGTTTTGGACTCTATCTATGATGCCATTTCTTCAACTGGTGGTTTAATGCTGACTTCACTCTACAATCTAGAGGTGGAAGAAAAGGATGGGCTGCGTAGGTTTCTTCTTGATCCCAAATGGTATCTTGGAGGCTTTATGAATGATAATGATTTAGACAAGTGCAGGAGACTCCCAATTTTTAAAGTCTATAACGGAGGATCTGCTCAAAATTTTTGTTTCTCAGATCTCGAGGACCCTCAAAAGTACTTACCACCTTTAGATGTTGGAGAGTGCTTTCTTGGAGTAGAGTTTATTATCAGCTCCTCAGATAGTGAAGAAGAGATTTTGTTGAAATACTATGGGATCAAAAAGATGGGAAAGGCATCTTTCTACAGGAAGTATGTATTAAACCAAGTCGGGCTGTTGCAGCCTGAACTTCGTGACAGTACCATGCTCTCTGTGTTGCTAAACCTTCCACAATTATGTACTGAAGATGTAACTTTCAGGGAATGTTTGTCAAATTTGGATTTTATTCCAACTTCAAGTGGAACTCTTAAAGGCCCTGCTGTATTATATGATCCTCGTTATGAAGAATTGTGTGCTTTACTAGATGACTTTGATAGTTTTCCTTCCACTCCTTTCAATGAATCTTACATTCTGGACATTCTACAAGGTTTGGGCCTTAGAACATGTGTATCCCCTGAGACCATTGTGCAAAGTGCTCTACATGTAGAAAGATTCATGCATAAGGATCAAAATAAGGCTCATTCAAGGGGCAAGGTTCTTCTATCATACTTAGAAGTTAATGCAATTAAGTGGCTTCTCAATCCAACAAATGAAGATCAAGGAATGGTGAACCGATTGTTTTCTACAGCTGCTACTGCATTTAGACCTCGTAACTTCACTTCCGATCTTGAAAAGTTTTGGAATGATCTTCGTAAAATATCCTGGTGCCCAGTATTACTATCTCCTCCTTTTGAAACCTTACCCTGGCCTGTTGTCTCATCCATGGTAGCTCCCCCAAAACTTGTGAGATTGCCTAAGGACTTGTGGCTTGTTTCAGCAAGCATGCGAATACTGGATGGCGAGTGTTCTTCTTCGGCTCTAGCACACAGTCTTGGTTGGTCTTCTCCCCCTAGTGGCAGTATTATTGCTGCTCAGCTTCTTGAGCTTGGAAAAAACAACGAGATTGTAAATGATCAGGTTCTTAGGAAAGAACTAGCTCTGGCAATGCCTAGAATATATGCATTGCTGGCAGGTTTGATTGGTTCAGATGAGATGGATGTTGTAAAAGCTGTGCTTGAAGGTTGTCGGTGGATTTGGGTTGGAGATGGGTTCGCAACATCTGAAGAGGTTGTACTTGAGGGTCCTCTTCACTTAGCTCCTTATATTCGTGTTATACCTATTGATTTGGCAGTTTTTAAAGATTTATTTTTAGAACTTGGAATTCGGGAATTTCTGAAGCCCAATGATTATGCTGATATTTTGTCTAGAATGGCAACAAGAAAAGGTTCCTCTCCTCTCAACACACAGGAAGTGAGGGCAGCCATTCTCATTGTACAACATTTGGCTGAAGCTCAACTCCCAAAGCAACAAATTAATATATATTTACCTGATATCTCATGTAGACTTTTGCCAGCCAGCAACTTAGTTTACAATGATGCTCCCTGGTTACTAGGCACAGAAAATACTGATGTTTCATTTGATGGGGAATCAACTGCTTTCTTGAATGCAAGGAAAACAGTTCAAAAATTTGTTCATGGGAACATATCCAATGATGTTGCGGAGAAGCTTGGTGTCTGCTCACTTCGCAGGATTTTATTAGCTGAGAGTGCTGATTCTATGAATTTGAGCTTATCTGGAGCTGCCGAAGCTTTTGGGCAGCATGAAGCCTTGACAAACAGACTTAGACATATACTTGAAATGTATGCAGATGGTCCTGGGATTCTATTTGAGCTGATTCAAAATGCAGAGGATGCAGGTGCCTCTGAAGTGATATTTCTTTTGGACAAAACTCAGTATGGAACATCTTCAATATTGTCTCCTGAAATGGCTGATTGGCAAGGACCAGCTTTGTACTGTTATAACGACTCTGTTTTTAGTTCTCAAGATCTCTATGCAATTTCACGTGTTGGTCAAGAGAGTAAGCTGCAAAAACCATTATCCATTGGAAGATTTGGTTTGGGCTTTAATTGTGTATATCATTTTACAGATATCCCCACGTTTGTTTCTGGGGAGAACATTGTTATGTTTGATCCTCATGCTTGTAATTTGCCTGGGATCTCTCCTTCACATCCGGGTCTTCGAATAAAGTATGCTGGAAGAAAAATTCTGGAACAATTTCCCGATCAATTCTCTCCTTACTTGCATTTTGGTTGTGACATGCAGAAGACATTTCCTGGCACACTCTTTCGTTTTCCCCTTAGAAGTCCAGCTATTGCTTCCAGAAGTGAAATCAAGAAAGAAGGTTATGCACCTGAAGATGTTATTTCACTTTTTTATTCTTTTTCTGAAGTTGCTTCTGATGCTTTGGTTTTCCTCACCAATGTCAAAACTATTTCCATATTTATAAAGGATGATATAGGACATGAAATGCAATGCCTATATCGTGTGCATAAAAATACTATTAGTGAACCTACAACAAAATCTAGTGCACAGCAGGATATTATGAGCTTTATTTATGGAGACCGCCGAGGTGAAATGGACAGGGAACAGTTCCTAATGAAATTAAATAAATCTATCAACAGAGATCTCCCACACGTGTGTCAAAAACTTATTATCACGGAGAAAAGTTCTGGTGGTGACATATTGCAGCACTTTTGGATAAGTGCTGGATGTTTAGGTGGTGGGCTCCCAAGAAACAACTCAGGCGCAGGTGACAAGTCCTATAATTTTATTCCATGGGCTTGTGTTGCTGCACTGTTACATTCTGTAAAGATAGATGAGGAAATGAACCATGATCCAGAGACTGAAAATAATTGGCCAACTGCTTCTGATTTAGTTCAAGTTTCTTCTGCTTCTGTACAAGACAGGAAATCTTTGGAAGGACGTGCTTTCTGCTTTCTACCATTACCTATTAAAACTGGTCTCCCTGTACATGTCAATGCATATTTTGAGCTTTCATCAAATCGAAGGGACATCTGGTATGGTGATGACATGGCAGGGGGCGGAAGAAAACGTTCAGAATGGAATTCTTATCTTCTTGAAGATGTAGTAGCCCCAGCTTATGGTCGCTTGCTTGAAAAGGTTGCATCTGAGTTTGGTCACTTTGGTTTATTCTCCTCATTTTGGCCGGCAGCAGCAGGATTAGAACCTTGGGGATCAGTAGTGCAAAAACTCTATAGCTTTATTGGTGATTTTGGTCTTCTTGTTCTATATACAAATGCTAGGGGAGGCCAGTGGATTTCCGCAAGACAAGCCATATTTCCTGATTTTTCTTTTGACAAAGTGCATGAGCTTATTGAAGCATTATCTGATTCCGGCCTGCCTGTCATCTCTATTTCAAAGTCAATTGTTGACAGGTTCATGGACGTACGTCCTTCGTTACATTTTCTGACTCCTCACTTGTTAAGAACTCTGTTGATTAAAAGGAAGCGTGCATTTAAAGACAGGAAAGCAGCCATCTTGGCCCTTGAATATTGTTTAGTTGATTTGAAATTGCCTTTACAATCTGACAGTCTGTGCGGATTGCCTCTACTACCTCTTGTTGATGGTTCATTTACCTCATTTCAAAAGAATGGGATTGGAGAAAGAATTTACATTGCCAGGGGAGATGAATATGGCCTTCTCAAGGATTCAGTTCCCAGCCAACTTGTGGACCCTGATATACCAGAAGTAGTTCATGCAAAGCTCTGTGAGGCAGCCCAAACTGAGGATTTAAATATTTGTTTTCTTTCATGCCATTTGCTTGAGAAACTCTTCCTGAGATTTTTTCCCACAGAATGGCAAAATGCTAGACAGGTGAACTGGAATCCTGGCCATCAGGGTCAACCTAGCTTGGAATGGATAAGATTGATGTGGTGCTACCTCAAGTCGCATTGTAATGATCTATCTCAGTTTTCCAAGTGGCCTATACTGCCCGTAGGGGAAAATTCTCTCGTGCAACTTGTTGAAAATTCGAATGTTCTTAGAGCTGATGGTTGGAGTGAGAACATGTTTTCATTGTTGCTGAAAGTTGGGTGTTTGTTTTTGAGGCGTGATATGCCAATAGAACATCCACAACTGGAAAACTTTGTGCATCCTTCAACAGCAATTGGTATTCTAAATGCTCTTCTGTCTATTGCTGGTGATATTGAAAATGTCAAAAGGCTATTTCATGATGCATCTGAAGGTGAGCTGCATGAGTTCCGGAGCTTTATTCTTCAGTCAAAATGGTTTCTTGAAGGAAAAATGGAAGCCATTCATGTTGATATTATTAAACGCATCCCCATGTTTGAGTCGTATAGGTGTAGAAAATTAGTAAGTTTGAGTAAACCTGTAAGATGGATAAAACCCACTGGTTTATGTGAGGATTTTCTGAATGATGATTTTGTGCGCGTAGAATCAGATAAAGAGAGAATCATTTTGAAAAGATACTTCGGGATTGGGGAACCATCAAGGGTAGAATTCTACAAAGATTATGTTCTTAACCATATGTCGGAATTTCTTTCTGAAAGGGAAGCTCTTTCAACCATTCTGCTTGATGTGAAGCTTTTAATTGAAGAGGATGTCTCCCTCAAATCTTCAGTTTCTATGATACCATTTGTTCTGACTGGCGATGGATCTTGGAAACCACCATCAAGGTTATGTCACTTTTTAGCTTCCCTCCTAAAACAGAAATATATAAATCATTGCAATTTCTCTTATGGAAAGAAAAATTAAATTATTGCAGTTACAGGACGAAGTTTAAAGTGGTAAAATCACAGTGGATACTGTCTAATCATTGAACAGTGTCATAGTTACAAAATTTTTAGGATTTTTAAATTTTTTTTTTAATAGGAAATAGTAACCTTACATTGATATGATGAAATGGACACAAAAGGTCCTAACAATAGAACAATTTACATAAAGCACCGCCATTGATTAGTGAGGGCAGTAAGCCTATGAGGACAAAAAGGAGTAGACAATTTGCTCCAATGGATAGCTAGAAGAGATTCAGCTTCTATAAAATAGCATATATCACAGTCCTTGTCCAGAAAGAGTTGAGCATTGCGATCCAACCAGAGGCTCCAAAAAGAGGCGCGAACATGATTAATCCAAAAGACTTCTCATCTTTGCAACTAATTTATACTTTATTTTAGTTTTTAAAATTTCTTGTCATTCATGTTTGCAACTAAACATTCGACTACTATACTTTAAAGGAAAAAAACACTGCAAAAGAGCTAAGGAAACCCAAAGAAAAGATACACACAATATACGTGGCAGGAAAATTAGGTTGGCAGAAAATTAATCAGTTGCAACAAGGAAGTAGTGCCCACAATTATTGTGAAATATTGGACGAATCCTTTAACATATACAACCGAGGGTTTGCTCTCTTGAAGTGAAATATTTTTTACCAAAAAAAAAAAAAAAGAAAAAGAAAAAAAAGAAAAAATTAATCAGTTTAGAAATTTCTGATCCTAGATTGTTGTTAACTTGTAATTATTATTAGTTTTGTATTTTTGAAGAGAACCTTGACTATGCAATTTCTAGCAGCTAAAAGTTCCTGTATTTGATTGACCTATGCAATTTCTAGCAGCTAAAAGTTCCTGTATTTGATTTTTTTACCAGGTTATATGATCCTCGAGTGCACGAGTTGAAAAACATGCTGCATGAAAAAGCCTTTTTTCCATCTGAAAAATTTTCAGATGGCGACATTTTAGATGCTTTAGTCAGCCTTGGACTTAAAAGATCCCTTGGTTTGACTGGCTTGCTAGATTGTGCTAGATCAGTTTCATTGTTGAATGATTCTAAGAATTCTGATTCACAAGGTTACGGAAGGAGATTGTTTGTGTGTTTAGATGCTCTTGCACACAAGCTCTCAATCAACGTGGAAGGAAATTGTTATGAACTACAGAATTCTATGCTAGATAAGAGTGATCGTGTGGATGACGATGTTTCCATGCTAGTTGGCTCTCTCAATAGAGAGGATACCTCTGATATGGGCATTGATTCCATCATAGGGAACCTGACTGGTGATGGATCAGAGGAAGAATTTTGGTCTGAAATGAAGACTATAGCTTGGTGCCCTGTTTGTGCCGATTCACCTGTAAAGGTACTTCCATGGTTGAAAACCAGTAGTCAGGTAGCTCCACCGAGCATTGTGAGACCTAAATCACAGATGTGGATGGTCTCCTCTTCAATGCATATTCTAGATGGTGTGCCTCCTTCGGTATACTTGCAACATAAACTTGGCTGGACTGAGTGCCCGACCGTTGAAATTTTATGTGCACAGTTGACTGATATTTCCAAGCTTTATGGTGAGCTTAGGTTGCATTCTTCACCAGAATCTGATATCAACACTGCGTTACAAGATGGGATTCCCATTCTTTACTCAAAACTGCAAGAATATAGAGGAACTGATGACTTCGTGCTTTTAAAATCTGCATTAAATGGTGTATCCTGGGTATGGGTTGGGGATGATTTTGTATCCCCAAATGCTCTTGCCTTTGATTCACCAGTAAAATTTTCTCCTTATCTTTATGTTGTTCCATCCGAATTATCAGAATTTAGAGATCTGCTTTCAGAATTAGGTGTAAGGCTTAGTTTTAATGTCAAGGATTACTTGGATGTTCTTCAACGCTTGCACAGGGATGTTAAAGGGTCTCCTCTATCCACAGATCAGATGAATTTTGTAATTTGTGTGCTTGAAGCTATTTCAGAGTGTTGTGTGGACAAGCCAGAGTTCACTGCCTCCAGTATCCCTCTGTTAATTCCCAATTCGTCTCAGGTTCTGATGCTAGCAAATGATCTGGTTTACAATGATGCACCTTGGATGGAAGACAACAATATTCTTGTCGGGAAACACTATATACATCCAAGTATCAGCAATGATTTGGCAAGCAGGTTGGGTGTGCAATCCATTCGTTGCCTCTCGTTAGTTGATGAAGAGATGACCAAAGACTTACCATGCATGGACTATGCCAAAATCAGTGATCTCCTGAAGTTGTATGGCAATGACTATTTGTTCTTTGACCTTCTGGAATTGGCAGATTGCTGCAGAGCTAAAAAGTTGCGCCTAATATTTGACAAAAGAGAACATCCTCGCCAATCATTACTGCAACATAATCTAGGTAACTGATGTAAATTGTACTATTTTGTCTTAACTGTAATTAGTTAAAACATTTCCTTGGAGATACTGGGGATTTTAGATTTTTAGTTGGCCGAGAAAAGAAGTTCAGTACTTATGTTTTAATTTTCTTAGATATCAATGACAAGGAAATGGTTGAACTTTTGGATCTTCAATGAATGAGGCTTGTTTCAGTTTCAAAAAAAGAAAACAATATACAAAAAAGAAGATATTGCAAATCTGGGCAAGGCCATCATTGCAGAATTCGACAGGACATCCAGTGTTGTGGAAAAAAATTCAGAACTTTTAGATTAGGAGTTCCATAAAGACAATTGAAAGCAAACTCCTGACTAAATACATCCAAATCTCCCTTTCTGTCGTCAATATTTGATTCTCTCCCTCCAAATGCAGCAAATAATAGCTAGAAATGCTCTCTCTGTTCCTTTTATTTAACCTTTATGGTTCCCTGGAATGAATGTGTAAATACTTCTAGAGAAATGCATGTTTGTCTTCCTCTGATATAGCGGTATAGCGTTTTATTTGGTACTTTGCGCAACCTAGGTGAACTTACCCATCATGAAATGTTCTGATTTTCATTGTTACATGTTCTGCATTTCTCTTTGCGATGCATTGTGTATTGTATTTGTTTTATCCCATTGTTACATGCACAGGTGAATTTCAAGGTCCTGCCCTGGTTGCAATCTTTGAGGGCTCAAGCTTAAGCACTGAGGAAATCAGTAGTTTGCAATTTCGTCCTCCTTGGAAGTTAAGGGGCGATACTCTTAACTATGGTTTGGGACTGCTCAGCTGTTATTATGTTTGTGATCTCCTTTCCATTATTTCTGGTGGCTACTTTTATATATTTGATCCCCGTGGAATTGCTCTCTCTGTAGCTCCAAAATCTTCTCCAGGGGCAAAAGTGTTTTCTTTGATAGGTATCTCTTTTGTTCAATCAGATGTGCATACTTTTATGCTCTCCTCAAATAAATACTTTATTTGAACCCTATTTAATCTCAAACAATATCTTCGGCTCATTTACAGCTTAACATTATGTATTTTGTCTTCTTTATTTCAAACATGTACTAACTAACAAATGCATGTTGAAAGAATGATACGTCCCCCTCCTTTTTTTTTTTTTTTTTTTTTTTTTTTTTTTTTTTTTTTTT
>QLSR01000005.1:336826-370976 GCA_031780015.1 Citrullus colocynthis | reverse complement strand
TTTTTTTTTTTTTTTTTTTTTTTTTTTTGTTTTTTAATAATAAAAAAGAAACATTATTGTAAAATGAAATAAAGAAAGTAGATGCATGTTTAACAAGAAGAAGAATTCTCTGAACTACTAAGCATATATTAATGAATCATCTCTTTTTTCTTTTCTAACATGGAGAAGAAGCTTTTCATTGATGTTGTGAATAGAGAGATTTAACAATCAGTTATTAATCAGTGGGCAAAAGTTCCTTGATGTTTCATTTATTAACCAATTATTTTTCTCTTCTTTTTTAGGTAGTAATTTGATAGAGAGATTTAATGATCAATTTCATCCTCTGTTGGGGGGACAGAATATGTCATGGCCATCAGATTCCACCATAATCCGCATGCCCCTATCTTCAGAATGCTTAAAAGATGGACTTGAGTCTGGAATAACAAGGATAAAGGAGATAAGTAACAAATTTTTGGATCATGCTTCAAGGTCACTTTTATTTTTAAAATCTGTCGTCCAGGTATGGCAACATTCTTTTTTTTCCCTATAATGCCCTATATCTTTGAACTCTGTGGTGCTATGTTATCGATTCAATGATAAATTCTAGAATGGTTCTGATTTTAGGCCAATGTGGTGCTATGTTATCAATTCCTGAGCATTCTTCTATTTAATGTATGCGTGTATAACATTTAATTATTTTCTTTTTAACTAGTCTTTTAACATGTATCATGCACATAATATTTCCATTTTATTGTATCATACATTAAAATTGATCTTTTTTTTTTAAAAGCTGAGCATTTGTCAAATTCTATGACTGTTTATAAGAAAATAAATGATTTATTAGCTAGCACGTGGTTTATTCAATATAGTTTGATTGTTCTTAAAGTTTAGCAATACTTCTTATAATAAATAACAACCAGTTTATTGAAACTATTTAGTAAATATAATCTAATGCGAATAATGAATTTATCTATTTGAGACAAAGAATTATGTAAAATATTCAATTTAAGATTCTTTTTCCTTTTTCTTTTTGCATTTGCTAAACATTTGGTATAATTAAATTGAGGGGTTGTTTTCAAATATAGCAAAATAAGCTAAATTATTTACAAATATAGAAAAATTTCACTCTCTATCAGTGATAAACCATGATAGATAGTAAAAGTTTTCTATATTTGTAAATAGTTTTTATATTTTTTACCATAATAATATTTGATATTTATTATGAAATTGATTCATTAATTCCTACCAAAAGAATGAAATCGAGACATTGATAATGGCAATATAACTCATTGGTAAAGACAATATTTACCTTAAAGGTTGGAGGTTTAAATCTCCTACCACTTGTTGAACTAAAAAAACAATATTTTATCTACTAAAGTACAAGAGCATGAATTTTTACAAAAGAAAAATCAATTTATTACCCACACTTTTATCTAGTGTGTATATATATTTGTAACCATCTTGTGTAATTTATTGTGAGTGAGTTTTTTTTTTTTTTTTTTTTTTTTTTCCCTTTCGGCAACAATATAATTTATGGGCAAAGCATACAAAAAGTTGGTCTAATTTTCTACTTAATTTAGGGATAGCTGAAAAGTCTTGTAACACTAATAATTGTTCCATTAAAATCACTAATCTAATTAATTGAGAGAGTTGAAGGGTTTTGCATCCATACATTTGCATGTATTATAGAATTTTCAGTTTTATTTAATTGCCTAGATATGAAAGTTAAGTTTTATGTCTGCTTTTTACTTGTATTGCTATTGTGATTGTTCGAGGCAATATCTATGTACTTTTATCTCAATTTTGGAACTTATATATATAGTTTTGGGAAAATATCTATTTATATCTCTAAACTTTATGAGGTGTATCAATTTAAACCCCGAATTTATAATTGTATCAATTTAAACTCTAAACTTTTATAAGTGTATCAATTTACACCCGCCATTACATTTCGTTTGAGAAAACCTTGTGTGAAACTTATAATTATATTTAATTAAATCCCCAAAACTTTTATAAATGAATCAATCTAAGATTCTTAACCATAATTTCCTTTGAGAATCATTCATGCATTTACTATAATCGTCATGTTTTTGTAAAACCAATATTTAAAGAAGCCTACACATTTGAAAATCAATGCATGAATGATATTCAAAGGTAGTCATAATGAAAAATCTAAATTTATTGGCTTATGAAAATTTTGGAGTTCAATTGACTTTGATATTGGTCGAATGAAATTTGGAGGAGGGTGTAAATTGATACATTTACGAAAGTTCAGAGTTTAAATTGATACAATTATTAGTTCAGGGTTTTAATTGATACAACTCCTAAAGTTTAGGGGTATAACTTGATATTTTCCCTAAATTTTTTGATGGAAGGTCATCGGTCTTGGTCATGTTCAAGAGTAACTTTTAACAAATTATTAGGTTTCATTCTCGACGTGGAACAAGGATGGGCTTCACCCACACCAAGATTATTCAGTTTGTGTGAATTTATCATCTGCTATAGCAAGGAACCCATTTTCAGAAAAGAAGTGGAAGAAGTTCCAATTATCAAGGTTGTTTAGCAGCTCAAATGCTGCCACAAAAGTGCATGCAATAGATGTAATTCTATTCCAGGGAGAAACTCAATTTGTTGACCGGTGGCTTGTGGTGCTTAGCTTGGGTTCTGGGCAAACTAGAAATATGGCTCTTGATAGGTAAGTTTGCTAATTTTGTGCAAAGCATTTTGATAGATAAGTTTTCCCCGTGCTTGGGAAAAGTTTCTGCTTTCTTTTTTCATGTTAAAGTACATAAAAGGCATTCTATTCTATAATGTCTCTCTACACACATATATTTACTGTACTCAAACAACTATATTTCAATTCTTATCATTGATCTTTTCGGTAATGTTAACTCATTCTTTTCTTCCTTCTAATATGTCTCACCTCTCATGTTTCAAACTCTTAGAAAGTGAGTATCTTGCAATCTAAACTACAAAGTGGGTGCTTGTGAGAGTGAGAGATATGAAGTAGGGGACATTAGATGGTAGGTTTGAATTATTTTAATGAATATATTAAAATTAATTTTTTGAAGTTTAAACTAAGAAGCTTGTGTAAGAAGGAAGGCATGATGAAAATAGAACCTTTTGAAAAGCTTAAAGCCCAATATCTGGTAGTTTATATTCTTCACAAATTGATACAATCTTTTGTCACCAACCTTTGTTTCTCACTCAGTGTCTGCACCTTCTTTCCCTTCTATTTTCTCAAAATGACTTTGTAATCTTTTTGGAATTAGAAGCGAGGTTAATAGCATCTTATGGAGTTTCCTATTTGCAGGCGATATCTTGCATACAATTTAACGCCTGTTGCTGGAGTTGCAGCTCATATTTCTCGCAATGGCCTTCCGGCTGATATATATCGAAGCAGCCCTTTGATGGCTCCCTTTCCTTTATCTGGTGATATAATGTTACCTGTTACTGTTCTTGGATGTTTTCTTGTTTGTCACAGTGGTGGTCGTTATCTTTTCAAGAATCAAGTTCTCGAAGCCTTAGTTGAACCCCTAGATGCTGGAAATAAGTTAGTTGAAGCCTGGAACAGGGAATTGATGTCCTGCGTCTGTGATTCTTACATTTTCATGGTCTTGGAAATTCATAAACAAAGAAAAGAATCTTCAAACTCTGCATTAGAGTCAAATGTTACTCATTCCATAAGTTCGTCGTTGAACGCATATGGAAATCAAGTTTATTCATTTTGGCCTAGGTCTGAACCTGCAAATGACAGTGATTGTGATCTGGACAGAGGATTGAAAGCAGATTGGGAATGTCTGGTTGAACAAGTAATCAGACCATTTTATACTCGAGCTATTGATCTCCCTGTGTGGCAGCTTTACTCGGGAAATTTAGTTAAGGCCGAAGACGGTATGTTTCTTGCTCAACCTGGCAGTCCCGTGGGGGGTAACCTGCTGCCAGCCACAGTTTGTAGTTTTGTCAAGGAGCATTATCCTGTGTTTTCGGTGCCATGGGAGTTAATTAAGGAGATCCAAGCTGTGGGAATTACTGTACGCCAAATTAGACCTAAAATGGTTCGGGATCTCCTCAGGGTTCCTTCAGCATCTATAGTTCTTCAATCAATTGATACATATTTGGATGTTCTTGAATATTGCTTGTCTGACATTGTTTTGGCCGCATCATCTAACCATGCTGTGGATAATATGGGAGGTGACTCTGTTAACAGTAATCCTGGTGGTAGATCGACAAATACTACAGAAGGCAGTTCAACTTCCATTCCAGTCTCTAGCATGCACAGTTTTGGCAGGTCATCTAACCAGAATGCAGCCAGTTCAGGTGATGCTCTTGAAATGATGACAAGTTTGGGTAGGGCTTTACTAGATTTTGGTCGAGGAGTTGTTGAGGACATTGGTAGAAATGGAGAGTCCTCGTCTCATAGTAATACGTTTACTGGCAGAAATAACAGCAGCTACAGAAATGTAGACCAGCATTTTCTACAAATGGTTTCTGAGCTCAAAGGTCTACCATTTCCAACTGCAACCAACAATTTAGCAAAATTGGGGAGCATGGAACTTTGGCTTGGTAGTAAGGATCAACAAGAACTGATGATCCCTTTGGCGGCAAAGTTTGTCCACCCTAAAGTATTTGATAGATCAATTTTGGGCAATATCTTGACCAATGATGCCCTGCATAAATTTTTGAAACTGCAAAAGTTCTCTCTTAACTTACTGGCAACTCATATGAGGTCAGTGTTCCATGCGAACTGGGTGAATCATGTAATGAACTCAAACACAGCTCCATGGTTTTCCTGGGATAATAAATCAAATGCTGGGGTTGAGGAGGGACCATCCTCTGAATGGATAAGACTCTTTTGGAAAAATTCTAGTGGTTCATCACAGAACCTTTCACTCTTTTCTGATTGGCCACTTGTTCCTGCTTTTCTTGGCAGACCCATCTTATGCCGTGTAAAAGAACGCCATCTTGTTTTCCTTCCTCCTGTCACACACCCAGCTTCACCGAATACCTTCTTGGAGATTGTTGCAGGGGGCAGTGATGTGGCTGAGACATCGTCGAGTGAGATTTCTAAACCTGAATCCGCTCAGCCTTACACTTCAGCTTTTCAAAGATTCCAGAACACATATCCTTGGTTATTCCCTCTTTTAAACCACTGCAACATTCCAATATTTGATGTAGCTTTTATTGACTGTGCTGCTCTATGCAACTGTCTTCCTAATTCCAGCCAATCATTAGGACAAGCAATTGCTTCTAAGTTTGTGGCGGCTAAAAATGCAGGTTATTTTCCAGATCTTGCATCACTTTCAGATTCAAATAGTGATGAACTTCTCAACCTTTTTGCTAAGGACTTTGTTTCAAATGAAACCAACTATAGGAGAGAAGAGCTTGAAATATTACGAACTTTACCCATATATAGAACTGTCATTGGATCATATACACAACTGCGTGAGAATGAACAGTGCATGATCTCTTCAAATTCATTCCTTAAACCATATAATAAAAGCTGTCTATCTTATTCATCAAATTCAATGGAATATTCATTACTTAGAGCCCTCAGAGTCCCTGAATTGGATGATCAACAAATTTTGGTCAGGTTTGGGTTGCCTGGATTTGATAGCAAACCTCAGTTGGAACAGGAAGATATCCTAATATATCTATATACAAATTGGCAAGATCTTCAATCCGATGCTCATTTAGTTGAATGTCTGAGTGAGATTAAATTTGTGAGGAGTGCTGATGAATTTTGCACAGATTTGTTTAAATCAAAGGAATTGTATGATCCAACTGATGCTTTGTTAACATCTGTCTTCTCTGGTGAAAGAAAAAAATTTCCTGGGGAAAGGTTTGGTGCTGATGGGTGGCTTCAAATTTTAAGGAAAATTGGTCTTAGAACTACAGCAGAAGCCATTGTCATTCTTGAATGTGCCAAAAAGGTAGAGACGCTAGGAAGTGAATGGAGGAAGTCGGAGGAGGATAGTTTTGAATTTGACTTGACAAATGCCCAAAATGAAGTGCCTATGGAAATATGGACTTTAGCTGGATCTGTTGTTGAAGCTGTGTTTTCAAATTTTGCTGTCTTTTATAGCAACAGTTTCTGTCATGCTCTTGGCAATATTGTTTTTGTTCCGGCTGAATTAGGCTTTCCAAATCTTGGTGGCAATAAAGGTGGAAAGAGAGTCCTCACTTCGTACAGTGATGCAATTGTATCAAAAGATTGGCCTCTGGCGTGGAGTTGTGCTCCAATTCTTTCCAAGCACATCATTATACCTCCTGAATACTCGTGGGGAGCACTTAATCTGAGAAGCCCTCCAGCTTTCCCCACAGTACTAAAACATTTACAGGTAGCCTCACTGCATCCTTCTTAACTCTTATTATTTTAATGATAGTGACCTATGCAAGGTATAGCTAATGTACTTTTGACACAGGTTATCGGGAGGAATGGTGGTGAAGACACTCTTTCTCATTGGCCAATATCCGTGGGCATGATGTCAATCAATGAAGCTTCTTGTGAGGTTTTAAAGTATCTCGAAAGGATTTGGAGTAGCTTATCTTCTTTGGGTAAATATTTGCCATATTCTCAAGCAGGACCCCACCCCCTCCCCTGTGGCACTTAAAATGTGTGTCAAGTAGTTCACATATTTGTATTAATTTTATAAATTTTGAAATGGGTTAAGTTATAATGTGACAGGCAGCACGTACATGTTTGTTTCCTAATCATATATTATTCAAAGTCATGATTTATGCTTCTGCAAACAACATTTAATCGTATAATACTCTAATTGTTGGGGGAAATATCATTTGTGGCTTTTTTGAAATACCTTTTTTGCAATGGATGTGAGAAGGCTACCAGTAGGTACATAGTTCGAGCATGTACAAGAGTATATGTATTTTCTTTTTCTTTTCCCAGCCCTAATCTGTATAAATCTTGGAAAGCTTTTTAATTAAAATAGGGGAAAACTGTGGGGAAGAAATATTATCAGCCGCTAACTTTTATGTATATGCCTTCTGTGCTTGTTTTTATATGGGGACTTATAGTGCTAGTTTCTACAAGACTTGTCATTTGATAGTAAATGCTCCGTTCATCCTTGCAGATATCTTGGAATTGCAGAGAGTTGCATTCGTTCCTGTAGCTAATGCAACACGCTTGGTCAAAGCTAATGCTCTCTTCGCAAGATTGACTATTAATTTATCTCCTTTTGCATTTGAACTTCCCAGTGGCTATCTTCCTTTTGTGAAAATTCTTAAAGATTTGGGGCTTCAGGACGTACTATCAGTTGCTTCTGCAAAAGATCTTCTATCAAGTCTTCAAGTAGCTTGTGGATATCAACGCCTAAATCCTAATGAGCTTCGGTCTGTGATGGAAATCTTACATTTTATCTGTGATGAAGCTACTGAAGCAAAGATGTTTGATGGTGGGGAGCCTGAAATCATTGTCCCAGATGATGGCTGTAGACTTGTTCATGCAACATCCTGTGCGTATATTGATACTTATGGTTCCCGATACATAAAATGCATCGACACTTCAAGGCTAAGATTTGTTCACCCAGATCTTCCTGAGAGGATATGTAGAATGTTGGGCATAAAGAAACTTTCTGATTTAGTCATTGAGGTAAGCATGCATTGTTGATGCATCAATTCTTGTGATTCCTGTCTTTTCCCCCTTCTTTTGGTTCCCTTTCTGTCAGTTGACGAATACTATTTTTAATTTGAAACCAACTTGTGTGGCAGGAGTTGGATCATGAGGATAGTGTAGATCCCTTGGAGTATATTGGAGCAGTGTCTCTGGGATTCATCAAAGAGAAGCTTTTGAGCAAATCATTTCAGAATGCTGTATGGAATGTTGTCAATAGCATGGTTAATTACATTCATCCAAATCAAAATCTAGATCTGGAAGCTGTAGAGGAAGTACTGAAATCAGTTGCAGAGAGGCTTCAGTTTGTTAAATGTCTCCATACTCAGTTTTTACTTCTTCCAAATTCTATAAACATCACACGCCCTACTAAAGGTTCCATTATTCCAGAATGGGAGGACGGAAGCCATCATACAGCTCTTTACTTTATTAAGCAATCAAAGAATTGTATTTTGGTTGCTGAACCCCCTGCTTATATATCAGTCTTTGATGTCATTGCCATTGTTGTGAGCCAGATTTTAGGATCACCCATTCCCTTGCCTATTGGATCTTTGCTTTTCTGCCCTGAAGGCACTGAAACTGCCATTATTGATATATTAAATCTTTGTTCCGAGAAGAAGGAGAATGAAAAATATACTGGAATTAGTAGTTTGGTTGGAAAGGAAATACTACCACAAGATGCTCTTCAAGTACAGCTTCACCCATTAAGACCGTTTTATGCTGGAGAAGTAGTGGCTTGGCGGTCCAAAAGTGGAGAAAAGCTGAAATATGGTAGGGTCCTAGAGGATGTTAGACCATCAGCTGGCCAAGCACTCTACAGATTCAGGGTAGAAACAGCAGCAGGCATAACTCAATCTCTTCTTTCTTCACAAGTTTTATCGTTTAGAAGCATTTCCATTGATGGTAACCCTTCCTGTACAAACTTGCAAGATAGGAGTCAGATGGTAATTGATAGTGGCGCTTCTGTCGAAATGCCAGAGAACTCTGAAGGAGGCAAAATAAGATCCCAGGTTTGGTTCTTGTTCTAGTTTGTATTTCAAAATATTATGCCATATATCCCTTCACTTTTATTCCTGGATCGGGGAACTCGGATGATGGATTCATTTTAGTTTTTTGTTGAAGGACTCGAAAACTAAGTGTTATATTATGCACCACTTGCTTTCTGCATCTGCTATATATACTCTAAGATTGAATAACAAAGATAAACCTTCTATTTGTCATTGTGGTTACATCGAGGAAATAAAAGACTACGCAAGGACACACGAAAAAACAAGTTCCAACAAAAAAAAATGTCTGACCCTAGCTACAGAAAAGGATCCAAATAGGAAAAAGAAAAAAAAAACAATGGAAATAGACCAAGCTCGTAGTTACAAAAATAAGGTCACTTATTAAAAATACTCAATTGAATTAAAGTTTAAATAATTATTCATATCTTCTGTCAAAGACTATTTATAAATACTTAAAATCATCTCAAGCCTTCTTTAGTGCTTCTTGAAAAATTGTTTTTATTTCTCCATAAATTTTCAATTGTAGGCTGAAAATACTTTATTTGTTGGTTGGCGCAGCCTGTTGCAGCTCTCCAATATGGCAAAGTATCTGCTGAAGAACTGGTGCAGGCAGTTCATGAAATGCTTACTACTGCTGGAATCAATGTGGATATTGAGCGACAGTCCCTCTTGCAAAAGACCATAATCCTGCAAGAACAATTGAAGGATTCTCAGGCAGCTCTTTTGTTAGAACAGGTGTGCATTTGCTAAACTGTTTGTGTTTGGATTTGTGTGCTCTAGTTCTACAAAATACGAAAATGATGTAACCTAGCATCTAAGAGATAGAACTCCTAGAATACTCCACAAGAGTCTTAATTATTCGAAAGTGGTATTAGTGTGAATACAAAAGACTATCCCTCAGTTATAGAAGATGCTAACCCGTAACCCATCAAGTGGAAACCGATCCAATTACAAACAAAATAACCAACCCACAAAGTATTTCACAAACAAACTAAAACCAGAAGTTACAAGATTGAAACCCTCCTGCGTAAAGAAAACTGCAAATCCACTTGAAGCCCAGCAGGCGGTTGTTCTGACCAAATCCCATGGTCCTTATTTCCTCTTTTGCAGAATTCAGTTTTGCACCATCTCTTCCTCCCTGGTGAGAATTTATTGCCATTCTCAGTTTTCATTTTTGATGGTACCAATTGATAGAACCTAAATATATTGAAATGAAATGATAAAAGAATTACAAAATAAATCAAGTGTTCGAGGTACTTAAACCCTTTCTTTCTTGAGATCTCTCTTAAACCCTAAATCACTTATCAAAATATTGCTTATCTTCCTCATGCCTTTACTCTCTATTAGTAACCAAATTCCTTAACAAACTCCCTATCTAATTACTAGGATACCTTTAATGCCTACTATGTCTCCAATTTCTATCTTAATAGCGTTCCTGTGCTCTAACTGCACCACCTTCCTCAACATCCATAGTTTACTTTGCATTTGTCTTTCGCCAGTGAGCTCCCAAGTTAACTTGCACCATCATTGTGGGAAATGCTCAACCTTTTGAGTGCTAACCTGTGCCTTCGACTCATCTTACAAGCATCTAATAGAGGTTGCTCGGGTTTGGGGATTTTCAAGTTTGAACTTTTTCAAAGTCCAAACCAACACACCATTTTATTATCTCTTAGCCCAGACCCTGAGAATGTTATGGGAAGAATCCTCCCCGTCCTTGCCCCATCCTGTCTGGCGTGGTTCCCTTGGGGAAAATTGACCCCCTTAATCCCAAGGGCAAATCACTTCATTTTAGATTTTGTAATTCTCAAAAGTTTATTTGCACTCTGGATAGGAGCCTCACATATTCATCAAGCGGATGTTTCTTCTGCCTCGATTTTCTTCCATTCTCTTCACTTGCTTTTCTCTCAGGGGTATGTGAATAAGTTGTTGGTTTTGTTTTGTTTTTATTTTCTTTTTTGAAAAAAAAAAAAAAAAAGAAAGTTTGATTACTTCAACTCTTCTGTATAGCTTTTCTGAACTCATTTTGTTTACTCTGAAACCACCAAATTTATTGGTTCATAGTACCCTTCGGTTCTAGCAGCAATCTTTGCGACCCCATCGATAATTTTCCGTCAAGATCCATGGTCAAAATTAGACATTCTTGATTCCACACTAATTTGATAGGAAACAAAGTGATATAGATATCAATAAATATTTTTAAAATTTCATTGCAATTATGGGGCTGGGAGTAATTGTAATAGGAGTTTGAACCCTCAAGGAAAGTTCCAAACTATTTGAAATCCTCACTCAATAACTCCCTTTCTCTAATTCCTCAACTCCCTCTACTTGTAACCCAAATTACCTTCACTTTAGCTCTAACTCTCTAGTCATACACGGTATGACTAATATAAATCCTAGGAATAGTCTTGTTTAATTTTGCTGAAGTTCTTTCTCTCTCTCTCTCTCTCTTATTTATTTTATTTTTCTTAAATTCAGTGGCCTTCAAGTTAACAAGACGAATAACTTTCTAAATTTCTCAAGATTTATTCATGGTTTCTCGATCGATTTTGCAGGAAAAATCTGATGCCGCAGCCAAAGAAGCTGATACAGCGAAAGCAGCTTGGCTTTGTCGGGTTTGTTTGACTTCTGAGGTAGAAATAACCATAGTTCCTTGTGGCCATGTTCTGTGCCGTAAGTGTTCTTCTGCTGTTTCAAAGTGTCCATTTTGTCGACTTAAAGTTTCAAAAATCATGAGAATATTTAGACCTTGATCTCGGCTAATTCAAGGATGTAAATTTCCCACGAGAACAACATGCAGAAATGGCCATTTTGCTCTCAGAATCAGTTGGCTAAACCCCAAGAAACAACATAGTTTAGGTTTTGGGTTTCCACAGAATTATTTGTTATATTTGTACATCAGAGTCGAAAATGTAAATGAAATTTTAGTTTCCTTTTTCTGTAAACTTGTCATTCATTGATGTATAGAAAGTATATTGGCAATGTAACTAACATTGATATGTTCAATAAGATTTATTCTTTATTCGTGGAAAAACAATTGTTTGTTTATTTTTACATGTGAAATTTACTGATTATTGGATTGTTAAAACATAATTATCACACAAACAATTTGGAAGCTACAGAGAAGAGGATTTGAGAGGATTTTATGTTACCTCATATGGAATTATATTGAGATATAATAATGTATTTCTAGGAGAATTGATCAAGACTTCATCTTAATCCTTCTTTTAGGATTAGAATATAAGTTTTTCCTAACCACGAACAGGTCAGGATTAAATTTTAATTAGCCCAATGGCTAATTCACTTTGAACGTATTTGGGCCCAAGTCTATTTTATCTTGGGCCCAATGGCTAATCATATATTTGTTTTACTTAAAAACTTGTATTTAGATAGCCATGTCTGTTTTTGTCGGATTTGTGAATGAAAATATCTTCAAATGTTGTATTATTGCAACAATATACTTCTACTTTAAGATAATTTATATATTATTTAATATAATTAAATTTATATAACATTTTAGTGTATTTAACAATTTAATATTTTATTTTTATGAATTCAGTTTATATTAATTTAACTTTTCTAAAACAAGTTAATTTATAATTAAAAAAGGGTATGCCATTCAATATTGATTTTGAATTTGGTTTTGAAATACTTTAACTTATTTTAAAGGAAGGCAATTATATGGTTTATAGTATTTATTAACTTATTTTCGGATGATGTACTATTGGAACAGTAAAATAAATAGAATATTTCACTTTAGAGTTCAATTGAAAAGAAATTGAGTTATATGTAAATAGAAAACATAAATAAATATAGTTTTCGATCTTCAAAAGAGGAATGTCATGTATTTTTTGGCTTAAAATTATGCTCTTACCACTTATTTACCGAAGTTTTTATCTTACCTAACTAAACATTTAAATTCTACAGAAACGTTCTTTTAGACTTCAGTTGGTTTTTGGTTTTCGAATATGAAGTTTATACACTCTACTTTCACCTCTAAATTTATTCATTTGTAATCTACATTTTACCAATCCTTTAAAAAACCAAGTCAAAATTTAGAAACTAAAAGAAGTAGCTTTTAAAATTATGTCTTTTTCCTTGGAATTTGGATAAGAATCCAACCATTGAACTTAAGAAATATGCATATCATTATAAGAAATGGAGAGAAAATAGACTTAATTTTAAAAAACAAAAATTCAAAAACCAAAAACAAAATTGTTACCAAATAAGGTCTTAATTTTCTAAGTTTGGCTTAAATTTTTAAAACACTCCTAGAAGTAGACAACATAACAAAAGAAAGCAATAGATGAAAGTAATGTTTCTAAGCCAAATTTTCGAAAACTAAAAACCAAAAGCCAAATGGCCTTAATTAATGAGTTTTTAGGAACCATATTTATATAAAAGAAAAATTATTATAAATAGAAAAAATATCAAACTATTTACAAATATAGTAAAATTTTACTTGTTATCTGTGACAGCACGCGATAGACTCAGATAGACGTCTATCCATGTCTATCTCGTAAAGTGATAGATGTCTATTTGGGTCTATCACAAATAGAAAGTAAAATTTTGTTAGATTTGTAATTATTGTCAACAGTTTTTCTATTTTTGAAAACATCCTTAAGAAAAATCTTTTTTTTGGAATTTTACTTTATTTTTGTTGTAGATGATTTGTTATGCTTCGTTTTAGAAATTAAATAAATATTGTTAACAGATGTGAAAAATCTGTAAATTAACGAAAAAAATAAAATGAACAAGTTAGTTAATGAACTAGCCATTATAAAATAATGACAGATGTTCGAGGGTCAAAGTCAAAGAGTCTTTAGGGAACCATTTGGCTCCATTACTGTGTAACTGCCGATGCCGGTTGTCTCTGGGTTTGCACTTATATTATTTTCCTCACTCATACTCACTCTCTCACCACATAAACCACACCTCTTTATCAACGCCCTTCTCTCCAGACTGTCTTTCGATCTGTTTCGATTTAAGGTTTTATTCGAAAACTTCAGATGTTAATCAAAGTTTGTTCTCTTCTTTTTCTTTTCTTCCTTTCACTCCCCGTCTCTCTAAATATCCTCAATCTAATATTCAAATATATCTATTGGTAGAAGAAGAGGATGATGATATATTACATGATCGATATTGGCTCCAATAACGGAGCGGACAAACGAAGCAATTGCTCTTGATGAAGTCATTAATTAAGAAAAAGAAAATTGGTATGATTCCAACCCCAACGCACTAAGTTCAATTTAGGGGCTGAAGAAGTTTCTGTTTGGTTGAAATTTTGAAACCTTGCGGGAGATTTAAGGACTTTTATTAGGCTTTCTTACCCTCCAATACTTGTTAGAAACATGATTGATGCCGTTCCAATTTGATAAACCCTGTGATTTCACTTGTTCTTTGGAGGATTGAATAGTTTCTTTCGGTTCAATTAACCTTGTGAAAGCTGAAGTAGACATTGACCTTTTAGTTATGAATTTTCGTTGAATTTATTTTTCTCTTGGAATTCCCACTTTCTGCTAGGTGGGTTCATTCTATTTCTAATAACGAAGTTTAAGTCTGAATTATTTTTCTTACAATTTAGATTACCCAATAGGATAATGATCCTTATTCATACCAATCGTTTTACTATGGACAGCATAAAATACGTGAATAAAAGAGAAAAAACAAAAGCAACATTCATACTTTTTTTATACTAGAGGAAACGATGTAAAAGGAAAGAAATCTCTGAAAATTGGACTAATAGATTCTCTCTAAACAAGGTATAAATGGGACCATCGTGCCTTTTTGGTGAAACCAAAAATGGAAACATGGAGTATAATTCAGGCAAACTGAAGTTAAGAAGCTGAAAAATTTTTGTTAGGTAAGTTAGGTAGAGGTAAATTTGAAGACAATTGAATGAGGAACTAACGAAGATAAAAAAACGTCTTTCACATTGTGGGGTCCTCCACTAAAAAGCTAAAAAAGTGAAAAAAGAGATTAGAAAAAGAAGTTTTTCAGAGAGAGGTTAAATTTATCCTTTAAGTTAGAAATAACAATTTTTCTTTAAATTCTGGTCAATAAGTCCCAATTCATTAAAAAAAATAAAATAAAAAATAAAAAATAAAAAATAAAACCTCACAAACTCTTGCACAAAAATGCCAATAATTTCCAAGACTTATGGTATTCAAATATTAATGAGATTTATTGGAATGAATTTTAAATATTTTCACATTAGAGAAAGAAAAAAAAAAAAGAAAAAAAAAAGAAAAAGAAAAATGGTCATTTTATAAATATTTTTAAAATAGGTCAAAAAGAAAAAAAAGAATAAAAGTGGAGATGCGGGGTATCGATCCCCGTACCTCTCGCATGCTAAGCGAGCGCTCTACCATCTGAGCTACATCCCCAATTTGTTTACAATTTTCTAATTTTATAATTTATTCTTTAAGACTTTATCCGTTTGCATTTCGAGACGCTTCAAAATCACCCGCGAAGCCGTTGAGAGAAATTGTTTGTGGATAACGTGAGAGATAAGAGAAGTCATCACCCGACACTTCTCTGCTCCTTTCCTTTTCTCTTCAATGGCGACTCTGCAACAACAACTCCTCAAACCTTCATGGACCTCCTCTCTCTTCGCTTCCTCCTCTCCTCGCCATTCCCTCTCTCAACCCCAACTTCAGTCTCGAACTCTTACTTCCACCACGCCTAAAGCTTCTCTTCAGAATTCTTCCATCAATCGCCGCCAGTTTGTAGCTGAGACTGCAGCCGCGGTTTCTCTGTCGCTTTCTCCGTTGATTTCTCCCGTACAACCAGCGAAGTCTGAGGAGTCTTTGTCGGAGTGGGAGAGACTTTACCTTCCTATAGATCCTGGTGTTGTCCTTCTCGACATTGCTTTTGTGCCTGATGATTTGGACCATGGTTAGTTTCGATTGCTTTGGTTCCTTTTGCTGCTTGGTCGTTGAGGATGAAATGCACCAGAATTTCATTTATTTTTGTTTTTCTTCAATGAATTTTGCGAGTCGCGAGTTGGGAATTCACTGATTACGGTAATTAATTGTTGGAAATATCTGGAGTTTGGGAGAATTTGTTCATGGAACAGTTATTAGCAGGCTTAATTGTTCGTCATTATTGTCGTCTCTTAGGGCTTGAAGTCTATTCTACTTAAGTTAAGCTGGTCTTGTGAAGTCTATCAATAGTTTTTTTGGGGTTTTGGTGCCTAATCGAATTCGTGGAAAGAAATTTCTGATTATGATTTCTTCAAATGTTTTTATCTACCTTGTTGGTGCTTACGGATTTTGTCAAGGTTCCTGACTATTGTAATTTGTAGCTTCTCGTTGCCACAGTTATGGCTTTTGAGTTCGTTTCACCAATATAATTCCAGGAAATTATTTGACACTTTCAGCCCACTGCAGGCTTCCTTTTGGGGACTAGGCAAACCATTTTAGAGACAAAAGATGGTGGAAGAACATGGGCTCCACGTTCAATACCCTCGGCTGAAGAAGAAGACTTTAACTACCGATTTAATTCAATTAGCTTCAAAGGAAAGGAGGGATGGATTGTTGGCAAGCCTGCAATTCTGTTGTACACATCGGATGCTGGAGAAAGTTGGGAAAGGATACCTCTTAGTGCTCAGCTTCCTGGAGATGTGGTAAACTAATATTTCATATCATTGATAAGGAATTGTCATATATGATCATGCTTGAATTAGTTTTTTCTATTTTTAGATTGAATGGTACGCTTTAGCCTTTTTGTTATCAATTGTAGTTATTATTTATAATGCTCATTTGATGTGGCTAAACAAGGTAAGATTGTAGGAGCATGAACCTATTATCCACAGAAACTCAAGTGCACTCATTTACAAATTAAGATGAAAATGTTGATTTATTTTAATATATGTACAGCTATAAATTAATCTGTTTTTTTTTTCTGTCAAAAACTGCTTATATTTGACTCTACAGTGGGTGATTCTAATATAAATCTTCAGGTCTACATTAAAGCAACTGGAGAAAAAAGTGCAGAGATGGTTACTGATGAAGGTGCAATTTATGTTACATCTAATAAGGGATATAATTGGAAGGCTGCAGTTCAAGAGACTGTTTCTGCCACTCTTAATAGGTGAGCTTCAGCAGGGGAGAACTTTCCATTCTAAGAGTGTTTACACAAAATACTCGTTGTTTAGAATTTAACCTTGAAATCATGGTGGAATAATTAATAAGCTGATAACTGATAAGATTTTACTGGCAGCTTGTGGAAGGAAATCATGGGCCATAGTTCACTAGTTTAGCTCATTAAAGGAAGAAATTCGATCCCTATTATGAGATGCTAATGTGGTTTTTGTACCTTTTCCAGAACAGTTTCTAGTGGTATAAGTGGTGCAAGCTATTATACTGGAACCTTTAACACAGTAAATCGCTCTCCCGATGGACGTTATGTAGCTGTTTCAAGTCGTGGTAACTTCTACCTCACCTGGGAGCCTGGGCAGGTTTAACTTCTTTATTTCGTTCTCTTTATCTATCTTCTAAGTATATTGCTTTGAACTGGTTGTGGAAGCAGTTTATTACTGCTAAATAAGATTGTTGAGTGGTGAGCTTCTGTCGGGCTAATCGCCACATTTGTAAGTCATTAAAACTGGGCTTTATTTGCAATTTCAGCCATTCTGGCAGCCACATAATAGAGCTATCGCAAGGAGGATTCAGAACATGGGGTGGAGAGCTGATGGTGGTCTTTGGCTTCTTGTTCGTGGAGGAGGACTTTTTCTTAGTAAAGGGACAGGGGTAAGTAAAGTTGGTCCTTTGCATTTCTAGTCAAGCCACGCTAATGGAAAAAAATGAAAAATGGTATAGAGTTGCAATGTGTTGTGATTTTAACCTTTAACAAAAATCATTTCTCCCTTCTCCTACCAGTTACTCAAGCATTGGATATTCTATGTATAAGCTTTCATCTTTAGGCTTGTGGCTGCATAATAATTCAATATCGGAATCCTATAAACGCATAACTTTTCAGATATGCTTTCATTTGAAACTTTTGTTGGTTTTTTTTCTAAAAAAAAAAAAACTATTGTTATTATTATTATATTCCCCTTAATCAAAACAATGAAACATTGCAATTGCACAAGCTAAATTTTGGCCAATTCATGATTTTCTTGAGAACGGAGTGACATGTAAATTCTACATTGTCATTCTATTCCCAGAATTGCAGCTAGGAGCCTAGACCTCTCAGCCAACTCCTGTTAAGTATTAACTGCTTGTTGAATTCAATATGTTTAATATAACAGATAACTGAGGAGTTTGAAGAAGTTCCAGTTCAAAGTCGAGGTTTTGGCATATTAGACGTCGGTTATCGATCAAAGGTAATCTTTTAAAGTCACTAAATGCCTATACTTCAGTGCATCCCCATTCATTCTTGAAGACTGCTGATATTGTAATTGAGATAGAAAATTAAATTTGTTTGTTGTAAATTGTTAAATTTGACCTTCTTGGACTCTAATTTCGATCTCATTGATTTGTGTGGGAGATTACATAAGGGAAGGGCTAGACAGAATCCTCAATAGGATTATCTAGTTTTTTTTATTATTCTATATGTTGAACTGAAAGATATAGTATTAAACGTGCGCTGTGCAGAACTAATTAGTTTTTAGTATTCTAGCACAATAATGAATGTGAATGAGAGAGAGACATAGCACAAATGATTGGATGAAAGTAAAAATGGTAGTTTGTCTTACTATTAGCATTTGATGTCATGTATGCAAAATTTCAAGCGCATCTCGGGTCATTTCCTACCTGTTCAACATTATTTGTGTATTATTGATTCTAAAACCATCATTATCTATGAACACAAGTGGCTAGATGAGAGAAACAGAGAGAGAACGAGATAGAATTATCTGGATAGTTGCATGCATGACTAGATTAAGAAAATACTTATGATTCATCTTGATTAGCACTTGTTCTCATCCATTCCAACTAACATATCTGTTTCTGACTTCCTCCTGTGCAACATCAGATGGCTACATGTTGCTTTTCTAAATTCCAAGTTTCTAACTAGCTGAGGGTCTCGGACTGTAGCTGGTAAAGCTAGTTTGTATTTGAGCAGGTTATTTTTATGGCCAGGAGAGCAAGTTCCAATGTGAGCCAAAAAAAGAAAAAAAAAGAAAAAAAAAGGTAGTTTTTTAAAAGGGTTAGAGTATGCATGAAATAGGTGGAAAAGCTCTGTGTGGTTGTGACAATGAGAGGGAAAAGAAAAAAATAATAATAATAAAGACATTTTAACTAGCCCGATACATATTTATGAAATGAGGTGTGGGTATGTTGATCTGCATCTTCCGTGGAGTTGTTAGGTTTCTCGTTTGATCACAGATTTTCTTGCAATTCTTAACACGAGGAGTGATGGTACTATCGTAGAACTTTTACAATCTTGTGTTCACAATAAGCAATTGCATTGTCCAAAATACCTTGAGCTCGCGTCATAAGTCATGTATATATTGTGCAAAGTAGTGTATATCTCATTATCTCTTGGCAATGCATATATGATTGTGTGCTGATATTTGAAGATCCGATCCATATCCTTTTGTATCATGAGCACCAGACAAAGAGGAAGTATCATCCCTTTGCCCAAATTGATCATTGATTTGATGGATTTTTTTATTAATATTATTATTTTAATTTCTGGTCTGAGTTGTACAGGAAGAGGCTTGGGCAGCTGGGGGAAGTGGAGTACTTCTGAAAACTACAAATGGTGGCAGGACATGGACCCGTGATAAAGCAGCTGACAATATTGCAGCCAACCTATACTCTGTAAAGTGAGTATCACCATTCTGTAAACATTAGTTCGTCTTACAATTTTTGAAATCTGAAATTACCTCCTACTCAAGTTCTTACTTTAGGACCATCCCTTTACATGAACTCTCTATCTTTGGTTGCCCTGTTTCCGTCAGATGAATAAAGAGT
Organism: Citrullus colocynthis; assembly: GCA_031780015.1. Classification (NCBI taxonomy): domain Eukaryota; kingdom Viridiplantae; phylum Streptophyta; class Magnoliopsida; order Cucurbitales; family Cucurbitaceae; genus Citrullus; species Citrullus colocynthis. The sequence continues at coordinate 351,441 of QLSR01000005.1, read as the reverse complement.
AACAGGACGAATCAAAGTTCTATACCTTGCTTCTTCTTAAGGTTCTTTTTGGGTTGAGTTTGGGATCACTTTTGGGAGGTAAAAAAAGTTTTTAACATGTTAGAAACAATTTTCAAAATTTTTATAGGGTTTAGTTACATAATTGAAAATAATGTTAATTCTTTTTATAAAAAAAATGCTAAGAATCACTTGGAAGTGATTTTAAAGTATCGAGTATTTATTTTAAAAGTCATCTCAAACTCACCCTCTAACATAAAAATAATATCAAGTCTTTTTTGCCAAGAAAAGCCTAACTCTTCCAATCGCTATAATTTTGCAAAAGAAATTTTGGGCATTGAGTTTGAGCATGAGTTCTTTACTTTCAATTCGCCTTCACATGTTCTCTTATAATCTACATACATCTCTGCAGGTTTATAAACGATAAGAAAGGTTTTGTGCTCGGAAATGATGGGGTGTTACTTCAATATCTTGGTTGAAGTGTTTGATTTTACTCGGTAATAATTCATATCACTATTTTCCTTCCTCTCTTCGAATTTTCTGTCTCATTGTCACTGTTTAATTTCTTCTGCTTGGAGAAAAAAATAAAAATTATTGGCATAATCGATTGAAATTTGATGTTTAAATTGTTTAGGACTCCTTTGATAATGTTTCTTTGTTTTTAAAATTTATGCTTATTTATATCTTTCTTAAAATTGACATTCAAAATTGTTTCTAAAATAATACCCAAAACAGATTTTTTGTTTCCGAAATTTTGTTACCTTAAAATTTGTTTCAAAAAGGGTTTTTCCCCTTTTCTTTTCTTTCTATAAGCTTTATTTTAAATTTGAAAAATATTGAATGAGGTCTAATTTAGTAACAATTTGGTTTTTTATTTTTAGTTTTGAAGAATGAAAGGTAGTATTTCCATATAAGTTTCCTTGTTTTGTAATTCACTTCTTACCAATATTTTCAAAAAACCAAGTCAAATTATGAAAATTAAGCTCCCATTCGGTAACCATTGTATTTTTTTGTTTTTGATTTTTGAAAATGAAGCTTCTTTAACTCTACTTTCACCTTTAAATTTATATGTTATGTTATCCACTTTTGTACCAATGATATAAAAAACCAAGTCAAATTTTGAAAACTAAAAAAAGTAGTTTCAAAAGTAGCTTTTGAAAATTGGTATTTGTTTTTAGGTTTTGCATAAGAATTAAAATGTTCTTCAAAAGAACTTAAAACCATGGTAAAGAAATTGTGACAACACAAGCATAAATTTCAAAAACAAAAAACCAGAAACAATAAGGTTATCAAAGGCTCAAGAATGTAGTTTTTATTTTTAGAATTTCACTAAGAATTCAAGTATTTCTTCAAGAAATGTGAAAACCCTAGCATAGAATTTAGGAGAAAGCAAACATAAATTTCATAAATAGAAGATTAGAAACAAAACGGGACCTCAATTTTTAACATTTTTTGTATTCAGGTTACAGAATCAGATTCCATATGATGCTTGCAATGGAAATTTTGTATCATTAAATCATAGCTTTGCATTCTTGCTTTCGATGATGGGATGAGGTGTTAATGCTACCAAGTTTCATATCTTTCTTCTTTTTCATTTCTGAAGGTCAAAAACTTTGAGCAATGCTTTCATTTGAAAGAATCGACATCGTAAATAGTTTTCATTTTTGTTAATATTTGTAATCTAAATGTATACTTGTTCAGATGCCCATTGTTGAATGCAAACAATGATGAATTTGGAAGTCATAGATGTTTTTTTGCCCTTTCATTTTTATACAACTTTACTGTATAAGAACCTTTCTTTTTATGTACATTACCATTGCAATTCTCTAAGCATAACAATGATATTTATTTTTAGGATTTGATGATTCTTTTGTTAATGTGTAATGGAATAAATTTATGGAAACAAAGAATCTGTATGAAGATAAGGCTCTGTGAAGTCTATTGATTTTGTCTTATGTGTAATTATAATTGAAATTTAAAAATAGTTCGAAATTTTGATGAATGTCGCAGTTCTAACCACTTAAGGTCATTTTTCCAAAGAAAATTTGGAAATTATATATTATGCCAATTTGACCTTCATACATTAACTAAGTCTTGACTTCCATCCATAAAATGTTTTTAGTAAAATAATCATAAAATGTAGCAAATTATACAATGCCAATAGATTTACATAAATTACATTGTTTATATATAACAAACAATATATCACTTCATTCTTGAGCATATCTCAATTCTTTATACACTCAACCAAAAGAATTATCAAAAGATAAATTTGAATTCTCCCAACTCCATGTTATTGAAAATTAAAAGTCAAATTATTTTTTTAGAAAAAAGAAAAACCTTAAATTTTGCCCTTATGTTAAATATTAACTTTTAACTTTTCATAAACTTTTAAAATTTACTTCTAAAATCAAGATTTAGAATAGTGTGGTAGTAATCTAAAATGAAAATTTAGATTGTCATATTTTAATAAGTTGTTGCTATATTGTTTCAAATTCTAATTTTGAAATTCTAAAAAATTTAAATTTTATTATAGTTTTGAAATGTCTATCAAAAGAAAAATCTGAAATAATAACAACAGTATTTTATTTATTTAGCCAAAGGAAAGGAAAAAAAAATACTGGTTTTCATCCTCATTAAAAGAAATACCCTATTTTGTAAATTTGTTAATCTTCGTAAGTATCGCAATTTTACCATAAAGTATACTCTTCTTGTTTTTTCCATTTTTTTTTATCCTTTTTTGCAAAGAAATAAAAATAAATGTATGATCCTTAGGAGAAGTTATTGATATTGAGTTAGGCTTTAATTAGCATATATGGTAACTGTAAACTTGCTATTAATTTGTAACTATACATCAAGCTTTAATTCTATTTTATTTTATTTTTTCTACTTTCAGATATTTTTCATATTATAGATTTTTCCTTAATTTCTTAACTTTCTTCCTTTACTTTGAGTTTTCTTTTTTTTTTTTTTTTATTTATTTATTAAATTTCTCTCTTTTTTTAATCAACCATTGCGATACGAAAATTAAATCATCAACGTTTTAGAGAAGACTATGCTCTCAGATTGACTATTCTTATTGTAAGTTCACCTAAAAGTTCATTTTTATAATTTGCTCTTTACGCCACATGTCTCTAGCTAAATTAAAATATTTAAATGACTTGAACATCAAACAACTAAATATAAATTAATTTTTTTTGTAAATATATATATATATATATATAAACAAATTTTGTCAAAAGTGAACATAGTTGAAGTGACATAAGAATGTATTAGTGACCAAAAGATCTTAGAATCTTCTTATCTGTATTGTACCAAAAATTATATAAATTAATTTTGGATTAAAATATCGTTTTAGGTGTGAAGTTTGTTCAATTTTAATCTTTATTAATTGTCCAATTTTAGTTTTTATACTTTCAATAAATCTTAAATGTTCTTCAAAAATAATTTTTGTCAAAAGTAATTGAATAACAATAATTTTCAGATAAAAAAATAAAATATATGAATATATTCTCAAAAGTTACAGTAAAAACGCAATGAATAACAGATTTTTTTCTTAAAAAATTCAATTAGTTAGTATTGAAAATTAAATTTAAAATTTATTTATTAAAACTACATTGCTAAAATCGAATAAACTTTGAAGTATAGAGATCAAAATTGAATTTTAAACTGAATTTTGCTTTTTAAAAAATAATAATTTAATCTTTTTAAAAAAAGAATGGCAAATATGAGACTCCGACTGCCTAGTTCAGTTTGAAAAGAAACAATGACTTCGAAAAATATAAAACGCGCGGGTAAATTGCAATTCAGGTAAACACAATGAAAATGATCAGATGGATCGAAATTCTCTGAAGCTTCTGAGTTTTCTAATGGAAGAGTGCATGAAATTCGTTTGTGAGTGGAAGATGAACGGAGGAAAATGAAGTTTGTTTCTCTCTCTTTCCCTGAAAATTTGGGGACGACGTTGATCCAGACGAATTCATTGAGGATTTTGCCACATTTACCCTAAAAAAGAATCTAGATCAATACCTCGAGAGGGAACCCTCAATTTTCATTTTCTGCGACTTCTTCTACTATTGAAAATTCTTCCTCCTAAATCCTGTTTCTGTAGATCTGATCATTTAACACCTTTGGCTTGATGATCCATCTGAAACTTTCAATGAATTCTGGACGGTGAATTCGAGAGGAGCGGATGGAAAAGGGAAGGGGAAGTTACGAGGAGAATCGTGATTGCAATCTTCTTCAGAGCAACGGTGTTAGTGTCAATCGGAGGATGCACAACAAGATGGAGATCGATGGAACGAGCTCTTCTGCAGATATGTCGTCGATTTCATTGTTATCTGGCGTTGGCTACATCGAGCATCCTGTTTCAAAGTTCGATACTCTTGCCGGAATTGCTATCAAGTACGGCGTCGAGGTAATTATGCATTCTGAATTTGTTTATGTTCATTTGTTTTTTGGTTTCTTTTGGTTCCTTGCTTGATTCAAAAGGTTCATTGGCCACCTTAATTCTGTTCCTCAAATTTTCTTTTATTTTCTTTTTTTCCCTTCTTTGCAACCATTTCATAAATTTTTAATTTTGTACCGGGTACGTTCATAATTTCTAAAATAAGAAATAATTGAAAATTTATAGGTTAAATTAATAATTTTGAAACTTCAACAATCAAATAGAGTCAGAATTTGTACCATATAGAGATATGTTTGAAATTAATGTACTGGTATAAATACTTCTATTGGACAGATGAAATTCAAAATACATATCCTTGCCTAAATAATTTTTTTTAAAAAATAACTTCAACTTTGTTTTCGTCTGAAAATTACTCGAATTCTAAATTTAATGCTAATCCTTTGAGTCTGCCAAATATTCCTACCTCTTATTTCATTTGTTGTGCAGTAGTAAAGAAAAAAGAAAAACTGATTCTTATTTCCTAACAAACCTTATAAAAATGTAATGGTCAAAAAATATATATATATTAATAATTATAGGTTTTTTTAGGTGAAAATGTCAATTTCACCTCTCCAATTATCGATTACGGTTAAGTTAGGTTCACTTTGGCCATTTTCAATCAACCTTCTTGAATTTTTTTTTTTTTCGATAATTGTTACAATTTATGCCTTAAAATTGAATACCATCCTAAGAATTATATAAATTCTCATGAAATGCTAATTTCACTTCAAAGAAGGATGATGAAAATTTAGGGCAAACGATTGACCGACCCTGTCTACTTGGGTGAAAATTGAACTTTCGCTTTCTTTTTCTTTGCCAAAACTATAAATAAAGTAGGAATGTTTGAATAGTGAATAAAAACTTCAAGTAAATTGGAACTTGTTCTGCTTCTCGTTATAATATTCTTTTTTCCTGTTTGTGACTAAGGAGTGATGACACATTCTCATATCATGATTATTCCCAACCCCGACCTCAATCTAATCATATATATGTTCTATATGTGCGTCCATTGTAACAACAAAATTATGTAAATGAGTGCAATAGGTCTCGGACATCAAGAGAATGAATGCATTGGTTACAGACCATCAAATGTTTGCTCTCAAATCTCTACAGATTCCAACTCCTGGAAAGCACCCTTCTCCTCACTTATCCGAAGATCTTGACATTTCCAGGTTTGTTTTTTCTTTTCTTTTTCTTCCCAAGTTTCATACCTGAACAGTGTAATAAACTTCTTCAGTTTTGTTTGTAGTATAAGACGACTGAATTCTCATACCTGAGCATAATTGAGACATATACACATCTGTCTTGAAATTAGATGTTCAAATCTCAACTCCTTAAACTAAAAGATAAAAATAAAACGAAGAAAATAAAAACAAAGTAGTATTCCTATCATATTTCTTAGGTTATAAATTCCTTTTACCCTTATTTGCATCCACAAATATCACGAGAGAACCTGAAAGTGGAGCATGTCTCACTTTATATAATTATAGCGGCTGTTGTTTTTGCTTGAAACTAGTTATTATATGTATATACACTCATCTGAAAGCTTCTACAGGAAGAGTAGTTGTGAGCAAGATTCAACTCGGCTCATATCCTCTAATCTATTGGACTCATTCCAATCACTGAGAATCAAATCCTCCACACTCAAAACTCCCTTACAAGCCACCCATCAAGCGAATATACCAGCAATCTGTGAAATGACTGCCTATAGAAAAGGCGAAGTCGACCAATTGGGAGCTCATCCCATGTTAGCATCCTCCCTTCCTGATGGAAGCCGCCATAGAAAATCAAGAAGCTTTGCAAATGGTTTTCCTTTCGAAAACATTGAACTCACCGATGTTATTACCTCCCCAACTGGAGCAACTGACTCCATCAAAGGGGGTGAACAACTGGTCCGGAGACGCCAAAAATCTATGGCAGACTTCTCCACGGCAACCGAAAGTATTTCGAACAAGACGTACACCAGCAATAATAGTGAATGTTTGTCAATGATAAGAAAAAGCTTAGATGTGAGACTGAAAGGAGCTGCTGCTGCAAGAACTAATGCTGCATCAAATGGGGTTAATGAAGTGAGTAAATTGACACCAAATTTAACTGATGATGTGGGAGGAGATTCATTTATGAGTAATAGAATTCTTGGTGGAAGAAGATCATCAAGCACATGTAATTTACAGGAAGCTGGAAAAGGACATTCTTCGTCATCCATGTGGTCGGCTTCTTCGTGGAGTTTGAAAACAGATCTTCAAGCACTCTCATCTGCAATGGTGACTAAGTCAATATTTGAAGGGTTGCCAAAGTCAGCATCAACCAGGTATAAAGCTTCAATGGATTGATTAATAATCCATTGGTTTTAACATATTTATTTGCAACATTTGTGCAGCTCAGTGATCAAAACCCTTGTATGTTTGAGATATCGAGCAAAGATTTTGAATAAGAAGAAGCCATAAATTTTGAAGATGAGAGAATCCTTTTTTGAAAGTGTAATCTATGTGAGAAGGAAATTACTACGCTCATGCTGTGTAACTCCATACCCGGTGAATGGATAAGGTACCCCCTCGAGTATTAGAAAACAGTTTTGCCCTTTTCTTTTTCTTTTGTTACTATCATTTTCCTCATCCTCATTTCTCAACTTTCACAAACAGGCATAGCTGTGGGAACCTTCAGCATCTTTTTTGTTTGGGCAGAAAATTACTCTTTTGGTCTTAGATATTGAGTTTGGCTTCTACATTTTACTTCTCAATTATGATCCACAGGGTTTAATTTTCATAGTTTTCACTCATGTTTCACTTTGATATTTCAAGTTAACTTTTAATTAAACAATTTTAAATTATTATGATGTGAAAATTTTTAAATAAATTTACTAGTGATGAAATTAGTGAAAATAATTTTATTATTATTTTTTAAAATTGATTAATGAACATTATCACCTACACAAAAATTAAGTATTTAATAAAAAAATTAAAGTTAAAAGGGCTAATGAACCAAAATAAAATAAAGCTAAAATTTGAAAAATAAAGATATAACATTTTAAAACGTCATATGGAAACGTCACCAAGATTGATGAATATTTCTAAAATACTTATAAAAACATTTTTTTTTTTTTGAGAAAGATGAAAACAAAAAAATAGAAAAAAAATACATAAATAGAAAAAATATTATTTTATACTTTCTAAATAAGTTATTATTCTTATTATTTATTTTATATTTCTTTTAATATTGCTTATTTTTGTGTGAAAATAGCGTGTGTGAGAAAGTAGAAATTTTATACAAGATTTCACATGCATGCCAGCCTCTTGCAAATACATATCTTCAGCCTTCTGGTAACAAGTGAAAAACAATTCGGTATCATAGCAGCGAAGAATGAAGAGTGGATATATCAAACAAAGTGATAAAACAGAAATTTGGTAGAGGATAAGCTAGTTGTTCCATTATAAACTGATACATTAAACAAAATTCAACAGGTAAAAATGTTCCCAAATATCAGAAACACCAAACAAAAAGCAAAGGGCAGAAGGACCCCACAATTCTGACTCCCTAAACAACAATATATAGTAAAGGACAATGTTAATGCATCTAAAAAAGAGAAGTTCCCTTTCCCTTCTTGTCTCCACCAATCTCAAAATGCTTGCATCTCTGCATTAAAAAATTGAAGGATGACTAAAATAAGCGTTCTGTCCATCCATATAGTTCATATCAGCATAGAAACACTAATGAACGATAACTTTTTTTGGAATACAAACCTTAATGGGATGCTGTGAGACGTGCTTGCAACCCTGGCATTGCAACCTTAGCACGATCTTTTTTGTAGTTTTGGCCTGGCAGGAAAGTTCAAAGCTCTCGTGATTACTTATTCAATGAGAAAAATTAAAATCCGGTTTTGGGTTGAACAGATCATGGAAGAGATTTTCACCTTCTTATGAAAGACAGGCTTGGTCTGTCCTCCATATCCTGATTGTTTACGATCATAACGACGCTTTCCTTGAGCAGCAAGACTATCCTTACCCTTTTTGTATTGGGTAACCTTGTGCAAGGTATGCTTTCTGCATTCCTTGCTCTTGCAGTAAGTCTTCTTCGTCTTGGGAACGTTCACCTATTTAGCAGAAGAATTTAATATCATTCAAATCAAAACTATAATTTTACAATCATACAATAGAACTCTACACAAATATATATACATATATAGCCCCCACACTTGCAGAGGAAAACATTCGAGTGAATTTCAAAGTCAGTTTACAATGGCATTTCAAATCTCTCTAATGTCAACTTACCAATTTGTTTTTCTATTCGAGTATATTAAAACCAGATCTACTGCATTAACACTTCCCAAAAATCAACAAACTAAAAGAGGAAAAAAACCCAAATAATTACATTGCTTATAACAGAATATACTTCTAAAAGGGCAATGCCCATCGTAAATGCAAATAAAAAATTCCGAAACTCATCAATCCAATATCCTAGATTACAAATGTATTCGCAACACATTCGTTTATCTACTAGGCTCCGTAAAACCGATAATTTTAGTTCACATCAAAAAGAATTTTACGAGGGTTTACCTTCCAGCGTTCGGAATCAAATGGAATAAGATTAAAGGACGAAGAACATGCTTTAATTTTCCAACTTAATAGTTAAATTTTCATCACCAAACACAGCATAGAAGCATTAACAGGGAAAAAAACCAGACAAACAGCAAAGAACAATGGAAGTAAGATTACCATGATGGATTCTGGTCCTTACTGCCTCTCTGAAGAAACCCTAATCGGCGAACAGACGGAAACACATAAAATCCCTCGTTTTATATACTCCATAACTGTGGACATCGGAGGTTGATAATTGGCCAGATTTCTGATAACTTTAGCCCACGGCCCATTGCAAGCCCAACTAACGGGCCCAATTGTCAACCGCCGTCATAGTCGATTATGGGCCAGAGTATGGTCTGAATTTCTGGTAACTTTAGCCCATTGGTATTTTAAAATCAATTTTTTTTGACGAAGGAAAAAAATCGGTTTGTTTCTAGAAAGGAGAGGAGAAAAAAAAAACGTGTAAGTTCATATCCTTCAACTTTATAAGTTATATCTATTAAAACCAAAAACTAATATTGGATCTGCCGATGATTGGATCTCGTTTGCGTTAGGTGTCACTTTGGACCTTTCATAAGCTTCCCACCCACTTCTAATTGGTCTGGTTTCAAATTGCTTTCGAGTTGAATTGGGTAAGAGATCCTCAGACTTGTGTGAGTTCGAGCCTACCACACTTTAATGTCTAAGTTAGTATTACAACTAACTAATGAATGTATAGTTCAACTAAGCACATAATAAGTACAATCGAGCTCTAGTTTGGAGATCACTTACTTTCTCTTTGGGATCGTCAAACTGGGTTGTTTGCATGTCCTCCTTTGACACTCTTCTAATTATGTGTAACACCAACAATTTCAGCGTGATTATGAGACTCGAGGTTGTCCATCCTCTAGCACCTGTATATGATAACTGTAACACAGTTGATGTCAGGGGAGATTGTGGATCTCGAGGTTGCAGGGCACCATATGAGCTCGTCTTGTCAGCCCAGAGCATTAAGTTTGGCTCCATTATCCTTTGAGCTCATCAAGTTGCCTCAGAAGCTGTGTCTTTGATTTTTTTCCTTTTGAGACATGAGTTCTTTCATGCAACCTCCCCATTTCCCTTGGGCTTGGGCTTGCACTATGGCATTCGGGCCTTGTCTGGGACAACCTCGAAAATATCAATTAAATTTTTTTTTATAAGTGAATCAATGTAAACCTTTTTATCAATGATTTTTAATTATTTTCACTTTATTACTTTTAAAATCAATTAAAAAATACCAAAAAAATTATCATGTAATTTTTATATAAACAAGTTGAGAAAAATACAATAATAAAAGTATGACTTAATGGTTAAATGAATCTACACATATCAAGTTGGAAGTTCTATTTATCCTCTTTAAAGAAAACATTGAAGTTAACTTCAAATATTTTTTATTGGTTGAGCAATACAAGACCACTCTACACAAACAAATGGTTTAATAAAAAATGGTTTGTTTATTATAAATAATTAAATTTAAGAAAAAAACTTAAAGAAAGAAAGAAAAAAAGAGAGAGAGATTTTGTATTTGTATTAAGGCGTAAGGATGAATGGGTCACGTTTTGAGTCATGGGATTCACGACACAAAATTTGCAACTTTATTTGGAGTCACATTGCTTCCGCTCACGTTCTCCTCTTCACAGGTGAAAATGAAAATGTCTCCACGCGCTTCAACGCTCAACAAAATAAATATCTCATATATTTCCCCATCACTATTTTCACGATATTTTAAATGAATTTCTTTTCAAATATACTAAAATTAGTCAAATTATTTATAAATATAGAAAAATTTTAGCAATAAGTCACGATCGACTTCTATCACTAGAAGATAGATCACGGTAAATTTCTATCGCTTGGTGAAAGAAATAGAGCTAAAAATCTATCACGATGTATTTCTAAAATTTATCGATATTTGTAGATAGTTTGATATATTTTTTTATTTATAATAATTCCCTCTATAAATATCACTTTATTTCTTTTTAATACAAGGAAGGATTATTTATGCTATGCTTCTTTAGGAAATAACAAATTATAAGTAGTTTATAAGATAAATACTTTAAACGGGTATAGATAATTGTATGTTAATATGATTGGTTTTTCTTCTCTCTTTTTTTTTTTTTTTTTCTTTCTTATGTATGCCCGTATTGAATTGCAGTAAAGAGATTAAATCACAACTATAAAAGTTAAAACGACAAACAACAAAAAAAAAAACTAATGAAAGTCACCCAAAAGACCAATACGTTTTAATTTTTGTGAAAGTCTATAACTTAAATTGGTACAATTATTCGTTTAAGTTTTAATTATACAACTCTAAAGTTTAAGGGTACAAATGAAATTTGTTTAATTATATTTTCTAAATTTGAATTAAGTCATTAGCATTGATACTAATTTTTTGTATTATATATAGACGTTAAATTTTGTTGGTATAAAAAGTATCGATGTAATTATTTAGTAGCTAATTTGAATAGATAAAATAAATTGAGAAATATAACTATCAAAGTGAATTTAGGTAAACGACAATTTACAAGCTCTCTCTTTTGATCTCATACCTTCCTATATTTACATGTATTGTTGACTAATAAGTTTGAGGTTAGTATGAAATCCACTCTTCATGTTGTTGATTTTTAAATTTTCTTTAATAAGTGTGATTTTTTTTTTAAGAGACTTTATGAGATCTATATATTATTAAATAAATTTAGACATTGATATTTTTAAATATTCTTGAAATTGAGATTTAAAAATTCTAAATATTCTTGAAATAGATTTTATGATGTTAAGAATCCAAATTTCAAAAGGATGTGAGAGGATTCAAATCTATAGCCAGTTGGTCATCAATTAGTTTACACAGTTTTTTTTCCTAGTTCATGGTGGTCTCCCACATGTTGAACTAAAAAACAATAATTTAAAACAGATTTAAATTCAGCTAGTCAAAGTTGAGAACTATGAATTGACACAATTGATTAAATAATCAGTATTGTTCAGTTTATTTATGTCCAATTAATTACATCTTGACCATATCTCTTAATTAGCCTAATCAATTCAATTAATTAGTATGATTAATTCAATTAATTAGTACGAATAATTCATCCATTCATAACTCAATCGTCACGATTAACATAAGTGGTATAATATAGTTATTTTGGCTATTACGTTATACTTTTCTTTAGTATCATGGGAGTGGAGGATCGAAACCACAAATCTCCTAGTCTATGTACATACTTATGTCAGTTAAACTATAATATTAAGTTGTTATTGACATGTCAATATTTCTATCGATTTTTTCACGTTTCCATGGACTCGATATTGACATGATAGGTGAAATTGATATATTTTCATCGTAGGTAGAAAAATCCACAAAACATAATAATAATAATAATAATAATAATAATAAGCAACAAAATATCACATAGACATGTTAATTTGTTTTAAATTAATAAAATGTTTATTTACTAATTTAAATTAGTTTTTGATTTTTTTATTTTTACAATTTTTTTTCAAAATTATCTATCGAAATCGATATTTCTATCAAAATTGTAATCAATTAATCAATCGTAATAGGAAAAGTGGACTTTATTTAAATAAGTTATCGAAAAACAGTCAATAATATTGTGCAAATTATGAATAATAAAAAAAAATTATTACAATTACAATAATTTTGATTATAAAACAATAAATATGGTCTAAGTTTATTTTGGCTATTACATTACAAAATTTCATCTAGGTGAAGATGACACTAGGTAATTAAAACATGCAAAGTATTTGCCAAAGTCCATATTAAATATCTATGTAGTCAGTGATCTCATAACACAAATTTTAAAATAAGGGATTAAAAAAAAAAAAACAGAATTGTATAAAAATGTTTTCAATATTTTCAAATATGTTTTTGATAGCGTATTTAGAATTTTGATCTAAATTTAAAAATTTATTCAAAAAAATTTTATAATATATTTATAGATAATAAAAATAGTTATACATTATTTTTAATTTAATAATATGTGTGGTCACTTTTTAAAAGATAAAAATATTTGAAGTGAGAAATTCGAATCTCTAGCTTCTTATCTATGCATATCCAATTGAGATAGATTCACGCAAGCAAAAATCATGTATTTGCCAAATGAAAATTATGTATTTTATGTATGTATTTGTTTAAATTTCAATTTAAAAAATGAGTAAGTTTACAACATAAAATAATATATCATAAAGTTTATAACATAAAATAATATACATTAACCATTTTAAAAATGAGTAATTATAGCCTTCAAATTTTCAAATTTAAAATTTAAAATTGAGGTACACAACTTTTTTTTTTTAAAAAAAAGAAAATCTAAAAGTATAACATTTTCATTTTTTAGAATTTTGAGGATTTGAATCACATATCACAAGTTCATGATATGAAGAGCCTTTAGATGAAGAACGCTCTACTAATACAAGTTAAGGAGAGGAAAAGACTGAGCAAAAAGACCATCGTTCCTCCCCCTATTGGTCGAGCTGCTTCTCTCCATCATAACTATACTTAACAATAAAATATTTGGAAAAGACCTTATACGTCGAAGATTGCGTTATTTTCCTTTAATGAGATCCAATACATGAACGAAGGGAACAATTTTGTAACAAAAAATAGGACTCACTCATATTATACATGGCTCTTTTCAAATATAGCATAAAAGGAACCAAAATATTTATAAATATAGCAAAATTTCACTATCTATTTGTGATAGACTCACAAATAGACGGTGTATTTTGCTATTAATTATAAATATTTTAAACAGTTTTGTCATTTAAGATAAATTTCCTATTATATATTGTTATTTTTCTCTAACTAATATGTGTATAACGTGAATATAAACACAATTGAATGGATAAAATACCGATATTTTCTCAACAATTTTCATTGATGACATGTCAGCATATATGGACCCCATCGACTCCACGTGTTTTGTACAGGCAATTTTCTTTAAGTCACGTAATTAATATTTAATACAATATATTTACATATATATATATATATTTTTTTTTATTATTTATTTATTTATTTATTGGATATTATAAAAAAAAACGGACATTTCAATCGTCGTCTTCAAGGCACTCTTATGCCAAAATAAACCTTCCCTTCGATTCTCTGGCTTCCATGGCGAAATCCTCAAATTCCAAATCTAAGCCTCATTTTTTCCTCTGCTGTTTTGGATTTTCCGGCAAGTTTCGCCGCTTTAAGCCCCTCAAATCCGCCGCCGGTCACCGAAAACGGCCGTTTTCTTGGATGAGGTTTCACTCAAAGCCGCCTCCGCCGGAGTCCTCTTTTCCGGCCCAGAAGAACCGGTCCAGTCCTGATCCCGACCGGCTCTCCTTGATTTCTATTGCTCCGACTGCCACATGTGAGTCGTCGAATGAAGATTTCGCCGTCGCGGTGCCGGTGGTGAAAAATCGAACCGGCGAGGAGGTGATCATCGGGCCACAAGAGGTACCTGAATTTTGCTATTAACTTCTTATTCTTGTCCGAAATTAATATGGAAACATATACACTTACAATTAAGAATAACTTTTTTCCTCTTTGTTTGAGCAAAAAAAAAAAAAAAAAAAAA
>QLSR01000005.1:301800-336394 GCA_031780015.1 Citrullus colocynthis | reverse complement strand
AAAAAAAAAAAGTAATTTTTAAATATAATATATAATAATACTATAGCATTGGAAAATTTCCCAACTCAGTTGTGGAATAAAATGAATATCCAATTGCAAGAAGGAAATAACGATAAATGTAATTTACCTAAATGCTCATTTACTTTGTATTAATTTCACAAATGGAATAATTCATTATCTTGTTAAAGGTATCAAAAATTAATAATTGCATTTACTGAATAAGCATGAGAGTAATCTAACTAATGAAAATTATTTTACGGGTGAAAAAAATGTCTTTTAGAACAACCATTTGAGGTGGGTGTTTCAAATTTTTGATATTTTGATTTAAAGTATCTTATATTGGTTGAGACATTACTTTAACAGGATGAAATAGTGTTAATATAGTCAGGCATACGAGAGATTAATTATAAAATATAGTATAACTTAGATTTTTTTCCCAGTAAAATTCAGCCTATTCTATTAATATCTTTAGAAGAACGTTAATATGGCATGTCAGCAAATGTGCCTAATTATATACTAGATAATATATGCTACATAAAATTACTTTATGTGAAATGGCATGTAAGAAAATCCATCCAACTGGAATTGAATTTATTTGAATTATAAAAAGTCATTATTATATTAATTAACATGTTCAATTACAAATTTAGAAACCCTAAACATTACGTCTGTGCCAAACTTTTGAAAAAAAAAGAAAATGTCTAATATGTTACTAAATTTTTTTTCATTTATTGAACCTTCTTTTAAATTAACATATTTTTTTGGGAGTACAATATTAGATTTTCAATTTTTTCTCTAATAAATTTATGAATTTTTAAAAATGTCAAATGCAAGTGAATGACCTATTAAACATAAAATTTAAAGTTTAACGGATATAAACAGCCATAAGTTTGTAGAACAAACTTGTAATTTAACCTTTGAAAGAAACTATATTAATTCTATTGTTTCTAGATTTAGTTAATTTTATTTTTCATTTTAGGTAAAAAATGACATCATTGCCGAAAAAATTATCAGCTGTGAGCAGTCAAACTCGCCAAAGAAACCCGCGGATCAAAGTCAATCAAGGTTCTCATTAACCAAAAAACTCGAGTCGTTTCGATCGGCCCGGTTCACTCAACCCGCCTCACCAACGGCGAAAAAGAATCTGAAATCCACCAACCTGCAGACACCCGCCACACCACACTCGTTATCATTCCCTACACCGAGCCCGGCTCGAATAAACCGGATGGTTGAACCGCCGGGGAGTAGGCGGACCGGGTTAAAGTCAAAGAACCGCGAGACGAGCCAACAGTACCGATCAGCGGCGGCGATTTCGGTTTTGATGGTGACGTTGGCGATGATGGTACTGTGGGGAAGAATTTGTGCGATTTTATGTACGGCAACTTGGATTTTTGTGGTTACGAGTTTAAGGTCAATTGTTGAAGAATATGATACAATTGATTTTGTTGAATCCGATTCATATTCTGAAGGGTTTAAGAAGAAATTAGTGGTTTTAAAAGGGTTTCTTTGTAGAAATCACAGAGAGAATCTGTCGAAGGAATTATAGAGAGATGGACATTATTGTAGGATTTTTGTTTTTCAATTTTCAATTTATGTTTGAGATTGATTTTTTTTTTTTTCTCTAAAGAATGTCATTATTGTGTTTGAAACCAAAAAAATCCATTCAACCGTCCAGAAATTTTTTCCCCTATAAATATGTAAAATTATTTTGTCAATGGAGTACTTTTAATTCGATTCCATTAGTTGATGCAATTTTAGTTCTTATTTTAAATAAATTATAAATTTGCATTTTTAAAGTTAATTTTGATCAAAATTGGTTAAATAATAATATTTTTCATACAACAAAAGACACTTTTTAAATATATTTTCACAATTTATAAAAGAATGATAATAGAGACTACTTTTTTTTATTGGAAGAAATCAACTTTAAATTAACTTCAATGGCTAATTTTACGATTTATTAAAATTATCAAAGTCATATATATTATTAAATATTAGAAAGTGTAGGGACCAAAATGAAATAACTCCTAAGGAGTCTATGCTTTTAGTTTCAAGTTGTCTCAATTAGAAACATCTTAAGTTTAAGTATGTTTACTCTAGTTAAATTCTTTTTTACATTCTCGAGAGTGGTAAAAAAAGTGTGAGTAGTCAAAATCTTTGAGAGAGTGACTTTGTAATTGGAGTCGGAGAGAGATATATGTGTGATTGTATTAACTTTTCACATAGTTTATGGTTCGTGGTTTTTTTTCCTCTAGTTTAGAGATTTTCACATTAATTCTTGTGATTTTGGTTTATTTCTTTTTTTTTTATTTTTAATTTCTATGTAATTTTTTTTTTATTATTCCTGTAGTAATAGTAGAGTTTTATTTTCTAAATATTGGGGTTTTTTTATTATTATTATTATTAAAAAAAATTAAAAAAAAAACTTTTTGGTTGGTTGGAAGTTTGGAGTGACCTAGGTTGACTGGCATATGTCTTGTAACCCAATGCAAAGTCAATATGAAAAATATGGAAGTGGTAAATTTTTTAAAGAAAAAACGTTTTCTAGAAGGCTTTTATTTAGTTTACAACTTTTTTGTGCCTTTTGGTTGGGGAAGTTGGGGTTGCAATCCATTTGTCACTCACAAGATAATGACAATGCCTATTCCTTTTATTTTTAAATAAAAAAGAAGCACACAGATCCCTTGAATGGAACGGAGAAGATAAAACATTTTTTTAAAAAAAAAATATATATATATCTGGAGCAATAATTTATTAGGAGATTAAAATTGTAATACTCTTTACCGATTTAGGTTTAAGATCTTTAACAATTATTTAAGTTTGAGGCGCACTTCGATTGAAAAAAAAAAAAAAATTAGTTAAAATTAATACCGCATAATAAATTTAAGGGTCCAAATTAATATATATATATATATATATTTTTTCCTATTGCCTCACACGTTCTACAATTAAGACAAACTATTGTCATATTAAAAAAAAAATGTTTGAAAAATAAACGGAAAATTTAAGAGGTAAGAAATATTATGCACGAAAAATATTACAAGAATATACTTAGGTTAATGAAAAATTCGAGCAACAAGTTAACAAATGATTGGTAAGTTTGTTGATCCTATTCTATAAATTTACCAATCTTGCAATTTACCTAGTTAATCCAAGTCAAACAAAACCCATTTTATAGAGCTTATTGATCAATTTGATCAAGGATTACCATAATTTAACAAACATAAGACGTACTTTCAGGTCAACAACAAATCTTTACTCTCAAATTGTTGCACTCTATATATATATAGGTTACACAAATATTTATTTCTGTAATTTATTGTTTTATGTCACACAAACTTAGACATCTCATTAAATTAAACTTAACCATTCTTGTCAAACCTCTCCCAAGTCCTTTTAGGGTTTGAATATACCTTTTATCAAGAGCATGCTAATTTTGATAAATATAAAAATTAAGTTGATGTAATTTTTAGCACAATAAATATGAATGTTGGTGTGAAAAACTTACAGACAAAGTCTTGGACTTTCACCTTTCTCTTGAATGCTTCATTGAACCGCTCCTCTAGTACGACCTCATGGTCCAAACTAACTTCCGTGAGAGTACTCTCACCGGTATGGGTGCCAAGTCGACCACATTGTGATGCTTAACTTAGTAGAGAATATTTAGTTCAGCTTAATGACAGAGAATGGTTCTAGTTCTTTTTTACAGTTCACTTACTTTTTCGCTTTAGGGTTGTGAAATGGGAGCATTTATAAGGTCCTTTCTCCGACACCTGTTTGGGGTCAATGTCAGGGTAGTTGCAACCTTCGAGCCCCACTTGATTATTTCCTTATTAATATAATTACTTTAACTCGACTGGTCAATCGGGAACTCAAAAGTCCGACTTTTCCCTTTTAGGACGTGCATTCCCCAATGTCGCCTTTCAGTTTCCTTTGTGTTTGAGCCTCACTTGGGACAACCCTCAACGTTATCAACACACATGGCTTTCCATTACACAAGGGCATACCTAATCTAAGTAAGGAGAGAAAAAATGTCATAAATGCAAATATGGGGACAAAAAGCGAACATTTTCGTATTTTTAAATATTTATAACAGTTTTTAAGTGTTACCAATTTATGACTATTATTAACCGTCATTAATTATACAAAATAATTTTTGACTTCGAGAGAAAGAATATATTTTAATTAATGAGCCATGCTTTGACCTTTGGAGAAGATAATTATTAATTAAAATCTAATCTACTGGCTATATTTAGATTTAGTTTGGCAACTAAAAAAAAATACATAAATGAAATCAAACATTTAATAATTATAAATTCACGTGGAATCCTTTATTTATCAAATAGATACACCATCCCAAATCCAAAACTATATCAATCAAAGCATATATAATTCAATCCCTAAATCTTCTTCATTTTTTTCACACTTTCCCTAAAACAAACATTTTTCTTCCAACCTAAAAATAATAAATCAAAAAAGAAACTATAATTATTTCAAGTTATTAACACTCCCAGTCCACTGATTTTTCGGGCCCAATCAATTTAACTTCATGTATTTCCGAATCTGTCCCTCTTCTCGTTTAATCAAATTGACTTTCAGACCGTTTTTCATGTAGAAAGTTAGGGCAAGCTTCGGCTCCACCGAATGGCCCGTCACCACCGCCACCCGGTACCGGCTCATGATCGAAGCGGCGACGTATTTCATTTGATAGTACGCAAAATCCTTTCCAAGACACAGCCGAGGGCCGCCGTTGAAGGCTGTGAATCGATACGCCGATTCGCTCATGAACCGACCGTCTCTCATCCATCTCTCAGGTTTGAATTCGCGACAATTTTTCCCCCAAATCGCTTCCATTCTGCCCATTGCGTATATTGCGTAGATGATTTTCGTTCCTTTCTTCAGAATCGTTCCGTCTGGGAATACATCGTCCTCCACGACCTGAATCGGACGGATAATTTATTAGATTTCTGAGATTTGCTTTCGAAATAGGAATGTGAATGAGTAATTATTAATTACCTCTTTGTGATCGACTGGAACTGATGGATACAATCTTAGGGCTTCGGAAATGGCGGCGTGCAAATACTCCATTTTCTTAATTTCCTCTGGTTTGAACACTAACAAATCGAATCGAAGCTCTCTGGTTTTGGCTTCTTCTCGTTCGCCGACGATTCTGCCAATTTCTGCCAGAATTTTGTTTTCCACACGGGGATTTTGATCGAGCAACCAGAAGAACCAACTCAATGCTACGGAAGATGTGTCTCTTCCGGCAAGTATGAAATTGACGCAAATATCTCTGAGAAACTTGTCGGAGAACGGCCGCCCTTGCTCGTCTCTTAGCTTCATGAATACGGTTAATAGGTCAGATCTTTGGTTATCGGCTTGCGGTTGCGCCGCCGTAGAGAGCTCTCTCTTCCGTGTTTGAATCACATTATCTGCAAATTCGTCGACGGCTTTGATCGATTGCTTCAGTTTCTTTTCCATACCCAAGTTCAGGTACCTGATTAAAATTAAACTATTTAATTAATTTTGATTACAGAGTTTTTCTTAGTATAATGTCTGAAAAATTATTTGATATATGTATATATTTAAGAAATTGGACATATGATATTAAAAAAATTAATTTACCTTATTGTCTCAAAACTAAACAACAGTTTTTTTTTTTTCTCCGAATACCTTTCAAGATTACAAAATTTGGTATAGGAGAAAATTAGAATTTAGTTGGACCACTATCATTTTATAAAATTCTCATAAATATTTTCTATAGGAGAGATTAAATTATAATCATAAATCATAAAAACTAAATTGTCACTATCATTAAATCATACCAACCAAATTTACTAATGCACATAATTTAACCAAAATATTTTTATTGCTATAGAAGCAGGGAGTAAAAATTATATGAACATTTCATCTTAATTACTAGGAATATCTTAACTATTTTAGTTAGTTATTGGGTTGGCAGCTCTATCATAAACTATTTTTAAACAAAATATTTAGTATTTAAAAATTCAATTAAAAAATTAGAAAGGGAAAATACCTCATGGCTTTCCATACGAAAGTAGGTGTGATGAAGCGTATAACAGTAACTTCAGTGGCATCCTCAAAGGCCTTAGCAAATGGAATCTCCGGTAAGCCGCCGCGCAAACAGCCAGGATCCACCCCAAAGGCAATCATACACACATTGTCAAACGTTAACCTCAAAAGAACATCCTGCAGGTCCACCGTTGCCGACCGTCCCGCGAAATCCTCCAACACCGCTTCTAACCTCGAGTGGACGAGCTCCACCAACGACTCCACCGTCATTTGTCGAAACCTCGCCGAGTGAAACTCAATGCTCGCCACCTTCCTTTGTCGTTGCCACGTCTCATCGTCGGCACCGAATATTCCGTCACCGAGTAGGTCTCTCACAGTGTCACGAAAGAATGGCCCTTTTGGGTAGGAGGAAAATTTGGTCTTGAGAAGGTGCTCCAAGTTTCGAGGATCAGCAGTGACGACACAATTGAGACTAGTAAGCCAGGGGCCTCGAAATTGAAACGTGCCCTTGTGATGGCGGAGGAGGTCAGTAATCCAGTCGTAGAGATTCCCACGTGCTGCCGTAATCAAAGCCGGTAACATTCCAACGATCGGCCATATAGGCAAGCCATATCGTCTCTTCTGTCTAATGACATGGATGACTAAGAACACAAAAAGAGCGAAAGAGATCTCCAAGATTTGGACATCGAGAAGCAACCGGAGCCCGTTTCCAACAGAAATTGGAGGAAGCAAGGCCGCGGCAGGGGAGGAGGAGGAGAGGTTGCCGGAATCCATCACAGGTTTGTGATGAAGGAATGGAAATGCATGGGAAAACATGGAGGAAGTTTTTTGTTGGAAAAAGGCGAGGATAAGTGGAATAGTCATGCAATATAAGACAGCAGAAAGCATGCGAAGTTAGCTTGCTTGTTTTCACTTGTTTTGGCTAAAACAAAATAGTTTTAATTTGGTGAGCTGAAAATGTTTAATTTTCTAGGTTGCTTCAAGGAGGAAGATGGCCTAAATAAGCTAACTTCATTTTTTTTTTCTTTCTTTATTTATTTATTTATTTTTATTTTATTGTTATTTTTTTTATATCACTATGACCAAAAATAAAGAGGTTGTGATTTGGAAATTTTTTAAGTTGTTGTTTTCGAGAATTACAAATTGGGTGTAGTTTGTAAAGGTTTAGACTGTATTCAACCAACACCAACGTATGAAAACAGATAAGTAAAAAAAAGACAAAGATAAAGAATAGTTATTCAAACAATGTTTTTACTTGTGAGTCCTTTAAGAAACATTTTTTTTTTTTTTTTAATAAAAAATATATATATATATATATATATATATATATATATATATATATATTTTGGAATAACAAGTCAGTTAGGGTAGGTAAATTTTTATTATTTTTATTTCTAGTTTTGTATTCTTTTATTATTTAAAATACTATTTGTATTTGGGTTCATGTACTTCTGATTCGGTACCATTTTAGTCCTGATAAGTTAAACAAATCTCAAATCTTAAATTTAGTTATTTTAGTTTTAATTAATTTTAGATATAGTCATTTAAAGTTATTTTTCATTAAAATTGATTAAATAATACTAATATTTTCATATAAGAAAATACACCACTTTTAAAAGGAATGTAGAGTTTCTTTTTTCTTTTTTCTTTAAAAAAATTCACAATAATTTAACTACATAAACTAATTTTAATATTTAATGAAAGTACATGGACTAAAATTAGACATTTGAAACTATAAAGATGAAAATAGAATAACACATGAAGTATTGTGACTAAAAGAAATAGAACCTAAAGTACAAAAACCAAATGATATTTTAAACTATTTTGGTTTATTGTTTGGGATTAATTACAAACTTGATTCTTATAATTTGGAAAAACTTATGATCTCTATGGTTCTAAAACTTAACCTATTGTTTAGTATTTAGTTTTTCTATTAGTTCATCAATCGATTGTGTAGTGTAAATTCGAATTTAAATGTCTGACCTTTGGATTAGATTAAGATTATAGTGTTGATTTGATAGTTTATTTCAAATCTTACACACTATAAATTATTTTTTTAAAAAAAAAAAAAAAAAAAAAGAGCAAAACAAGTGATTTGGGTAAGTTGGATAATCTTGGAAAGAATTTTGGGTGGAAGTTTGTTGAAAATCAATTTTTTGGGGGACAAGGTGTGGGAAAATGAAACGTGAAATTATAACGTTGTTTCTTTGGTTTTTGAGTGTCCAGTTGGTTTGGAGGATGGGAGGGTGGGTATGGCTGATGACCTACTAATTAATTAATTCCAAACCCTAATTTTAGTGGTTGATTTTCCCCCCTAACTTTTCTCAACTGGACCATTCTTTTTTGTTAATTTAATCACCCAAATATATATATATATATATATATATATATATATACCATTGTAGAGGAAATTGAGAAATTTGGTAAAAGTTTTTCGTTTGGAATTTGAAATGTGGCAGAATTTTTTTTCATTTTTTAATCTGTCAATGCATAAGGTTTATTGCCAACAAGGAATTTCCCAATAAAAAAAAAAATAGAATTATATATTTTAAAAATGGTTACTGTCAATAACATTCTGGAGGAAAGACAATTATTATGTGTTGGAGTATCCAACCTCAAACCTTTAAGAATAGAAATTATGCTAATATTGTTGGCAAATTAGAGGGTTGTTAGAATTGCAACTCTCATCACTTTTCATTGAAGAAATTATTTCTAAAATACATGAATTTGTTGCAATTAAATTTACAAATCATCCTTGAATTATAAACCTTGTTGCAGTATAATTTACTTTGATATTATAAAATTCCAATTTACTCCCTTGAACTTATGCTATATTAATTTTAATTGTAATAATTTTAAAACTTTAAAAGCATAATAGACAAAAAAAAAAAAGAATAAAGATTTAGAGAATTAGCCTACTATATAGCTAACTAATGTTTCACAAATATCCTAAAATTTAGTAATATTTTATAACTTGATTTTAGCAATATTTTAGGACATTTTTAACATTTTGATATATTCTCCCTCATGTTTTAATTTTGTAATATTTTTAAAATAAAAATATATCATTTTTGATTCACTATTATATAAGAGTTTTATTTTTTTTAATATAATTAATTATATTATCTCTCATCAATAAATTTTTTAAATATTGAATTCTTTCTTTATTAACATCACTTTCGAATTTTGATTTTGTTTTTGTTATTTATTAATTTTAGTTGATATTCATTTTAATGCAAGATATTTCAAATTAATGTTTACTTTATTTTAAGAATTTTTTATTCTTCATATTTTTAACTGAAAATCGATCATCTCTCCATTAAGATTTTCATGTATATCCTAAATATATTAACAATATATTGAAAAATGTAAATAAACATTGCATATATTGTTCGGTATATAAGACAATAGATTGCACAAATTAAATTCAAATATATAGTGATGTATATGTCAAATATACTTTGTTTTCTCCTTTGAAACTTCCGGTTGAATTTTGCTTTCTTTTACGAGTACAACAATTTTCATAATTTTTGTTAGATTTTTCCTTACTTATATAGGTATTGAAAATAAAACTGTTTTGGAAAGTTCATGATCGGTAGAAACTTTTCTTACCTGCTTCTTTTGGTATTAATATTATTATATATTTTTTTCTAAACAAAACTTAATGGTGAGGAGACTTGAAAAGGTAAATTGGATTTAATTTTTGTGCAAATTAATAGTGTCTATTAGAAAAAAAAATTAAATAATTGTATAATTAAATATATTTATTTAGAAAGAAAGAAAAAAAAAATGGTGGGTACCCTTTTATTTTACACATTCGTTCCCTGACCTAAGTAAATACAGCCCATTTAGACAAGTGAAGATGCATTTGGGCTTTCTTTCCAGCTGGGACACAAGGCATCTAACATAGTTATAAAGATAAACCAAGGAAAAGCCCAAATTTGCTTATTCATTACAATCAAGATAAAATAATGGTTAAATTAGAAAATTAATTCTTCTATCTATTTAATTTAATACCCTTTTTTATATATATATGAGTTCAACAATTATAAGGTGAGAGATTAAATCGTTAATATTTGAAATAATTATTATATTCACTAAACTCATACCGATGTATTTGGTACTTGAAGGTGTTGGAAAGAATTAAGTCTCATAATTTATTAACATCAATTTCATGACCTATTATTTCTTACACTGTCAACTTTATGACTAAACAACTCTTCATACCAAACAACTTCAACTCTTTTTCCCAACGCCACTTAAAAACTACAATTATGTTTTTTGAATTTTAAATTTTATGTTTAATAGGCGTCGATATCGTTAATTTGAAAAATTTAATGCTTGAAAAATTTTGTTCAGTAATTTGAAAAATCTCACTTATTCATAATTGTGCTCCCCTTTTTGTTAACAAACTTCCTTTGTAACACTCTCATATTCACATGGAAAATTAGGTGCAAGGAGAATAGAAGGTTCTTGAACATGATATAAAGGAAATAGATACTCTTGTAGTACTAATTTTTTTTTTTTTTTTTTGGATTTAGTGAATTAAGTATATGTTTATGGCTAAAGAGAACCAATCTATACTTTTGATTGAATGAGATAACAAAATACCCACGTATTTAAAGTAAATAATGAAAATAGGTATATGACTCTAGATGTGATTTCACATACTCGTAGACATAGGTTATCAACGATTTGACCTGAAGACCACCCTCAATAGGCGAAAACCACTCTTGTTTATGATCTTTAGATTTCTTAAGTTTGTATTGTTTCTTTATTTCTCTTTATTTTTGTTGCACTATAGAAAGTAAGGATGAAGGAATCAAGTTTATTAGAAAAACAATTCTACATTGAAATAGATAAATAAATATTTAAATCCTATTTTAGTCAATAAATTTTTAGATTTATTCTATCTTGGTTCTCTCAATTTGTAAAATATCTATCTTGGTCCTTTGAACACTTTTGAATTGTCAAATTTAGTGATAGGTTGGATTTTCCTAACCTACCATCGTAAATATAATAATAATAATAATAATAATAAAATTGTGCGTTTGGTATTAATTTTAAATTTGATAAAAAAAAAACTATTTTAATGATTTTAAAATTACTTTTAAATATGTTGGTAGAAAAGACGGACAAAAAGTTAAACGACCGTTTAAAATAATTTTTAAAACACAATGTTTGCTTTTCTGCATTTTCCAAATTGTATTTGGATGGTTTTAATTTCAAAAAGTCCAATTTTTAATCAAATATAATAGTGTGACATATAATATTCAATCTAATTTTCTGATGACTGCATTGAGGTTGAACGGTTTCTATTACATCAATAATAATAAATGAATAAATGAAAATGAAAATATTGTCTTTTTTATTAACTAAGTATGTTCGTCTCCAATATGTAGTTGGGAAGTCCATATCTCCAAGGTGAGTTTTCTAGAAATTGCTTCAATTTGTAGGTAGAATTGGGATAAAGATATTAAAACTATAGACTTCGTAATTATTAACGCATTTGCTTGTCAATTTACAATCAGTTAGGAAGAAATTGTTTCGCGTATTAATATATAAAATTGATATATTTTTTTTATAATTATCATAAAATTATAAAGGATGATTGGAAGAAGCAACTGGTCACGATAGTTGATGTTTTGGAGCAGACTTAATTTGGAAAACAAAAGGTGTCAATTCCACATTATTCCATATACCTTTAAATTTTGTATAGAAATAATTTGATTGACAACTATGGAAAGTAACTCTCGCAAACAAAATTCTATATTTACTCAAATTTATTTAATTAATTTAAAATAAACTCGACCGCATGTTTTCACATTTTTTAACTATTGGAGTTCATTAAAAAAACAAAAAAAACATATTGAAATACTTGGGAAAAAAAAATTATGAGTTTTCTTAAAATTTGACTAGATCTTAGAAATGAGTTTAAAAAGTAATAACCAAAAAGTTAAAATACTATTAGAATCTCCGTGTCTATAATTTGGTACTTATTTTATTTTAGTTTCTATAATATTTAAAGGATTATTTTCAAATATAGGAAAATGAACCAAAATATTTATAAATATACTATTTATGTCTCTGGACACAAATAGTAGTTTATCGCGATTTATCGCAGATAGATGGTAATATTTTGCTATTATTTGTAAATATTTTTAGCATTTTTTTATTTAAAATAATTTTCTATGTTTAAATATAATCTCAGTACTTTTAAATCTTAAAATTAAGCTTCTACTATTACCACTTGTAGTTAAACTTTCGAAACAAAATTATAGTTTCTATTTGCCTTACCTCTATACATTTTGGAAATTTATTCATACTATGTTTTTTTTTAATGATGAAATTATTATTGTTATTTTACCAATTTTTTCCCAA
This sequence comes from Citrullus colocynthis, assembly GCA_031780015.1. Taxonomy (NCBI): domain Eukaryota; kingdom Viridiplantae; phylum Streptophyta; class Magnoliopsida; order Cucurbitales; family Cucurbitaceae; genus Citrullus; species Citrullus colocynthis. The sequence goes on along the minus strand of QLSR01000005.1, from coordinate 323,980 downwards.
ACCCTAGTGAATAGTTCTTATAACAAACAATAATGCCTTGTTTTAAGGCACATCTTGGGATTATGGGAGACCCAAACTCCACCCTGGGTGGAAAAAGAGAGGGAGAGAAAAAGTAATTTTTAAAATTATTGTTATAATTAATGACAATCGACTAAAAACTGTTGTTGTGAATAGTTTAACTTGTTGGACGATGATTGAGACATGTTCTCCAGATTAGTTAGTGAATTTTCCTTATTGAATCTATCTAAAAGTTCTTTAAATTCTAATTAATTTTCTTGTATTTTTTTTTAAAAAAGAATCAAAGACCAAAAATACTTATTTTTCAAAATTCAAGACTAAAAAAAGGTAATTTTCTCTTTTTTTTTTCAAATGGGATGTCAAACTAGTAAAGGTACATTGTTAATTAACACTTCATTGGTTGAAGAAAATATTCTATCCTATATTGTCAACACTCTTGTGGCCAATAAGAAGCTGTCATCTGTCATTATTCAGAATTCCAAAAAGCATATCCCTTATTGGGGAAGATTCAACCAATAAATAAATAAATAAAATAAATAAAAATAAAAATAAAAATAAAAAAGAAGAAGAAGAAGAAGAAAAAAGCACATCTAAAACAATCTCTTGTATTACGAATTATCGTTGAACCATTGGTCAAAATTTTTAGTTGACCTTCTTTTCAAATAAATATTTTTTCCCCATTTTATGAAAATTAATTATCAAAATATCAAATCTTTTATTTTATTGATCTTTGGAAAAATCCAAAATTTTGAGTAAACCTCACTCACAATTTTATATAAACATCAACTAAGAAAAAATTATCTCAAGAAGAAAAAACTAAGAGAAAATGGTAATTTTCTTCAAACCACAAGGGCATTTTAGGAAATAAAAATAGTGACCCAATCAATCTTATTTGGCCCAACCTATGGACTAAAAGTTGGAAATTCAATTTCCAACCTGGAACATATTCTTAAACTATAAGAAGAAAAATAAAATGAAATATTTAACACACAAAATATAAGGTATTTCAATGGTAGTTGATTTCTGTGATTTTAGTTATTACTTTTTAATAATAATTCGAAAATTGATATTGAAAATATATTTTGGAAGAAATTTAAGACTCTTTTATTAACACAATCATGAGATACTTGAAAATATAATATTAATAGTCTATAGAGATAATAATTTTGAGTTATACCTACCATATCTTATAAATTAGATTTTCTTTTCTTATTTTGAGTGCAATCATGTGTAGGATTTGAACTTTTGATTTTTTTTTTTTTTTTATAATCAAAATTGCACCATGTTAATAACTAATCTTTCTGAATTGACAATATATATATAGGCACAACGTTGTTAATGTATGTATTAAACTTAGAACATTGATGATATATTTTGTGGTATCAATTATTAGCAACACCAAGTTACATTTTTAATTTATTCAATTTATAAAACCTTCAATGAAAACTAATATCCTTTTAACTTATCATGAATAGGACTTCAAAAAATAGCATAGATTTTTTTTTTTTCTAATCAACTTTTAAATTATCTTATGTTCTAAGCATTTCTCAAAATGTAAAATGTTGGGAAAACCTTGTGCTATGCATACTATATATCTAACCCAAAAACCTCACTCTCATCGAATTCTATAGGTTTTTTCTTTTTCAATATTTAAAGAGGAAGGTCGAATTTACAACCTAAGTAAAAGTAAATTTAAAATAGAGACATTTAATTCGAATCAAGAGATCAAAAGTTTAAATCGTTTCACTTCGACGAAGAAGCCAATTTAGGCAAGTTTGGGGGATATGAATTTGAAGTTTTTTCCCTCAATTAAGAAATACATGGTAATTATCGTTGATAACAAGGTTCGATTGTTAATACATTAATAAATGAAAGATACTTGCTTGCATCATGAGATGCACTCATTTTTAAAGTGTACAATTACAATTTGGGCAAATGGCAAACTCTTATTTCATTCTTTTAAATATTATTTATTTAGGATTATTATATTGTTGACAGACATGTTGGAGCGAGCAAAGAAATGGGTATAACTAGAATGCACCTAAATCTTATTATTATTGTTGTTAGTAAATGATTTTTGTAATTTTTACATTGAAACCAATTATTGTAAAATTAATTTTTTTTTTTTTTTTTTATAATTTATTTACACGGATCGAATTTGACTTCTTTTAATATTTATTTAATTAAAAAAGGCTCAAATTATCCCGGCGAAATGAACCCCTAGAAAAGGAATCTGCGGAATTAACCTTGAGATTCGGTTTGATTGCCCTTGAGGCCTCTTTTGTAGGGAGAGAAGTTATGAAAAAGATTGATTGTGTTACCTTGCCTTAATGCAAATTGACCGACTATAATTTAAATTAATTTCGTAAAAATTTCCTAAGTTAATGCCATAATCATGATTTTTTTTTTCTTTCATATAATAGAGTAGAGACGAACCACAAACTTTATACATCGTCAACAAATACAGATGTTAATTGAATACTCTCTTTGGCGAGAATCGAACCAATTGATACTAGATTTGCATTTAAGTTATAATTTAATGAGTACTGTTAAAAAAAATTAATATAATTTAAATATAATTTTAAAAAATAAAGATTTTTAAAAATAGCAAAATGAGCTAAAATATTTACAAATATAACAAAATGGCACAAAAGATTACTATCATCTAGACAGAGATGATAGTAGTCTATCAATATCCATTACTGATAGACTATATTTTACTATATTTGAAAACATTTTTAATAGTTTTGTCCTTTAAAACAATTACCTTTTAGTTAAATTATAAGTTGATCTCTGGATTTTAAAGTTTGTTTTATTTGGCCCCTAAACTTTCATAAATGTGTTACATTTCACTGAATTTTCAATTTTGTATCTAATAGATCGATAATATAATTTAGAAAAAATTGCAAAAACCACCTATGAAGTATGATGGTAATTGTAATTACACTCTCAAACTTTCAATTATAAAAATTGGGCCCTTAAACCTCTAGAAGTGCTAAAATTGGACTCAAACTTACAATATTTGTGGAAATTAGACCCACAAATGATAAAAATTGAACCTCAAACTTATATAAATGTTACAATTTATGTAATTTTGTAAGTTTAAAGGTCCAACTTGACCCAATTTAAACATTTGTATAAAGTTTGAGGTCTCAATTTTTAAAAGCGAAAGTTTAAAGATATAATTGCAACTACCATCATACTTTATGGGTGATTTTTACAATTTGCCCTACCATTTATTATATATAAACTTTAACTTTATGTAGCTTTCACATTTATGTTCTTTTATTGACTAAATCAAGAATCTATGTAATATAAATGTGGAGTTTCATGTATCTATTGGGAAGAAAAAATTTAAAATTTAAGAACTTATAAGACAAATTTTAAATTTCAAAAACTTATAGTCACTTTTAAAAGTTCATAAACCAAATAGAAACAAATACCAAATTTTATAGACTAAATTTGTAGATTAATAATAATAATAATAATAATAATAATAATAATAATAATAATAATAATAATAATAATAATAATAATAATAATAATAATAATAATAGTAGTAGTAGTAAAAACAAGAAGTCAAATATTCAACCAGCTCACATTGTTGATCTTAAAAAATACATCTTTTTTTAAATACTTTTTCTAAATCTTTTATTTAGTATAAATAACTTTTCAAATTTTCTTTTTTTAATCTCTCAAATTTTTAAATTTTACAAACCAAAATTTATGATAAATTTTATAGACTAAATGTGAAAAAAAAATTAACTCAAAAATAGTTGACATGCATTTGTTATCTTTTGATTGTTGGTTAATTTTTCAATTTTCATAATTATTATACTAAAAGAATAATTAAAAATTGTTAATCCAATATTCCTTTTTTGCAAAGGATTAATGCAATATTCCATTCGTAGCATTAGAAAAGTGTATATATATATATTAGAAAAGTAATTAAAAGCCAGCAAAGAGCACGTGTGCAATATTATTATTATTGCAATATAAATATATATTTTAGGGTCTTTAACTATTTTCCAAAGTTTCATTTCGAAGCAAACCAATAGAATCCAGTCGTACTCCAGAGTTAAAATTATTATTATTAATATTATTATTTACCTTTTAAGAATTCATTAAAAAAAATATATCGATTAAGTTATAAGACAATCTCACAAAGTGAAGAGAGCATGACGTGACGTGGCATATTATATTTGGAATAATAATAAAAAAAATGAAAATCACATATTTCTTTTTCCGTAATAAAAATGACTTTTCTGACGTTGTGAGAAAGCATTTTGCTACGCGAAGAGATTCTTTTTTCTCCTATAAAAATAAAATTGTCTTTTTTATATTAACTTTTTCACTACTTACATATTAAATTATTTTTTAAAACAAATTTTCATACCTTTTAAAAATAAATTAGTAACTTATTATGGCAAGTTAATTACAAGAAATTAAATCTTCGCTAAAAAAATCAAGTGATATCTTTACTTTTCAAGATTTAATTAAATGGTTTCATGAATATGATTTAAAATCCAACAAATTAGGCAAGATAAGGAAAGAAACTGAAGTATTTCAAAAAAAAAAAAAAAACCAAAGAATATTAGTTAATTTCTATTTCACACTACGCACGAAAAAGTTAGGAAAATTATCTTAAATAATAAGAAAATATTTACAACTAATAGCAAAATACACCATCTATATCGTGACATAGATAATAGTCTATCGCGGTTTATGACAGATAGATAGTAAAATTTTGCTATATTTATAAATATTTTAATTTTTTTTACTATATTTGAAGAGAGCCCCAAAAGTTAATTAATTTATACTTTTGCTGTCCTTAAAGAAAAAAAACTTTTGCAACAATTAAATCCACACAATTATGTCATTTTTTAAAATTTTTATAATGCTCACAATTATGAGACTATAAATTTCTATGGTATATTTTTGTTAATTCCAGTGAATGGTTGAAGCATATTTTCGATCAAAACGCAAGAAAGTTGAATATCCACTTCATGTAAGTTTTTTTTTTTTTTTTTTTTTTTTTTTTTTTTTTTTTTAAGGTAAGTAAAAGAGAACTCGCCTTAAATATTTCATTCAAAAAAGAGAAAGTTTGAATGAAACATCCTAACGACATAGGTTCATAGACCAAGAACTATGAGACAGAGGGGTCTATATATATATATAAACATAGTATCCATTTTAATTACATTCATTACCACTTCTCATAAACACACGTTGTCATGTGATTCGTTTAAACTATTAGTTGTCATTTTAATCATCTAATTTTTCAATATATATTTTATAATATAGTTAAATTGTTAGTCAAATTTAAAACACAAAAATAAAATTTTAAATTTTGTTTTAGTTTTGAAAATTGAGTAGATAATAAAAAAAAAAAAAATAGAACTGAAATGAGTATTTATAGGTTGAATTTTCTAAAATTAAAAACAAAATAAGTAACAAGACCTTAATAAAAAAAAAATAATAAAATTGGTGGCATTGGCATGCGGAGTCAACTGAATTGATATTTTATTTATTTATTTACGTTAAAAAGGGTACAAATTAGAAGGCCGCTTTATAGTATCTGCCGTCTCACGCCATATGGTTCCAAAAAGCTAATTCTCTTCTTTCATCTATTTCTCCTTCAGCCAATGAACAACCTCACCAATTAGTTACACTACAAATCATTTTTCACAATATTTCCTTATCTCTCCCTCTCTATTTAAATCCACAGCCCACAAAGCAAGAGGAATCAAAATCGGGTCGGAGTTGGGGTCGGAGACGAAGAGACTGCTCTCTTGAATTCTAATGGCGGCTACGACCATCTCTTCTTTCTTTTCGTATCTTCTTCTTCTTTTCTTTCTTCTCGGTTTGGTAGAAGAAGGTTTCGGTGCTGAATATGGACTCGGTCGGGACGAATTGGCCCGACAGGAAGCGGATCGGGTTGTCAGGCTGCCCGGGCAGCCACTGGTGAAATTCAAGCAATATGCTGGGTATGTTACTGTCAATGAGACTCATGGAAGAGCTTTGTTTTATTGGTTCTTTGAGGCCATTGGCAATCCTCATGAAAAGCCTCTTCTTCTTTGGCTTAATGGAGGTAAAAATAATAATAGAAAAGAAAAACCTAAAAACTTATATTATTTTAGAATTCTTTCATGTTAATTATGGGTTTATTTTAGTATTTTTTGACGTGTTAATTCAATTGCCTTTTGATTTTGATTTGAAAGCTCATCTCATCTATTGTTCTCTTCCATCTTTAAAAAGTCAAAGATGTTAATTACTTAAAACCTAAAGATCATCATATTTAGATTATTGTACAAATTTCTTTACTGAAAATTTTATTATATATAACCGTGGACAAAAAATGACGAAAATTAATTAAATTGAATTATTAGTTTTGGATTAATATTGAATTCACGAGTCAAAGTTATTTTGAATGCATTTTTTTTGAAAAAGAAAAATAGTAAATGTCACTATCCATGTATCATTTAAATTTTGTATTTATTACAAAGTTTTTATATATGGTCATGTAACAACTAATGTTCGATAACTACCTTTCAGCATTTTGAAGATTGGTTCTTTTCTGGTCAAATTATTTTAATTTTAAAATTTAGTTGTCAATTAATCATTACTCTTTGATGTGTAAGGAATATTTAAGTACAAAGTGTGTCATAGAATTTCAAATAATTTGTTAAAATATAAAAATCTCTTATAACTGGATCATGTACAATGTTATACATCGATAAACATAAAGCTACAACATAATATCATTTATATACTATATTTATAACGACAATATTATAGGAAGAAAATCAAATACTCAGAAAATTAATATTATTTAAACAAAAATGGAATGTTTGAGACTAGGAAACTTGAGAATTGGGTATAATTGGGAGGAATTGTTTAGCCAATGGAGGGTAAAAATGGGAAATTGGTTTGAATTGCAGAGAGGTCCCTAGGGGAGTCACTATTTTCTTTTTTGGGGTTTGTATTTTAGCCTCTCTTTGACAGAGGAGGCAGATGGCCAATGGCAATCCCCAATGACATTTTCCTAACAGATGGCTATGAAAAAGGAGCATATTTAGAAGATGGGGGAGAAAAATGTCATTGTCAATAGGAATCCATGTGGAAATTTTTTTTTGGGTCTATTTCAATTCCCTGAATTTTACATTAATTTTGGTTTCATGTGTAATGTTTTTAAGGTAAAATACCTTTTTTTGTCTTTCTATATTTTCGGAAATGGTTCAATTTTAATCTCTCTAGCAATTTATTGTTGTTTTTTCCAAAAAAAAAATATATATATATTTATTAATCTTTCTACCGTAGATTTTAGAAATATATTTACAATTATCCATAAATATTATTGTTATTAAGGCTTTTTTCAAATATAGCAAAAGAAACTAAAATATTTACAAATATAACAAAATTTCAATATCTATCTGCTATAAATTGCGATAAATTACTATCCGTGTCACGATAGATACAGATAGTAGTCCACCGTGATTTATCGCGGTCTGTTAGACTGTGTATGTTGCTATTAGTTATAAATATTTTTAGCAGTTTTGTCATTTAAGATAATTTCCCATGTTATTATTATATGACCAATTTTTATAAAAATTGATTTCAAATTATTAAATTTAAGATTAACTATTATGGGTTGGCTTAGTGGTAGTGAGAACATTATAAAAAAAAAAAAAAAAATTTATAGGTTCAATCCATGGTGGCCACCTACCTAAGATTTAAAATCTTACGCATCTCACACGTGAATGTTGTAGGTTTTGAGTCTAATTTCTATTTAGTTCGCTTGAAAATGTTACATTTGCATCTTTAAACTTTGAACTTCGTTTGTATTAGGTATCTTAAGTTTGAAAAGGGCATTTTTCCCAACTTGAACCCCAAACTTTTAAATATTGTATTTTAATCTATGCTTTAATAGCAAATTTGCCAAAAAAAAAAAGAAAGTATATGTCCATGTTCTTTAGGTTGCTCGAATGAAAATTAATTGTTTCTAATATTCATTTTAGGTTTCTAACAAAATGTTTAGGTACTATATTAACATTAAAAAATGTGACTAATGAATGTTTAAAACATTAATTAGGACCCGGATGTTCATCAATCGGGTACGGGGCAGCCGAGGAATTGGGACCTTTCTTCCCTCAGAAGGGAGACAAACCAAAGCTCAAGTTCAACCCATACACTTGGAACCGAGGTAATTTTATCCTCTTTGTTTTTGTTTTTATTTATTTATTGTAAAAATAGCATTTATTTTGTGTTAGTAAATAAAACATTTATTATTATAAAAAATTATTAATTTATACGCTTAAACTTTAAAGTATTGGATTATAATCGACACAATTATTATTTTAGAATTTTAATTGATATGACTTTAAAGTTATGCGACACAAATTAATTTTGTCTAAACATTAAAAGTTGTTCAATTATATCAATTTTTGTCAATTGCACTTCAAATTTAACCTTAAATTTTATTAAATGTTGCAATTTTAACTCTCTATTAAGTTATTCTTCTAAATATCTCTTATGCTTTCCATGAATAATAAATCATAGGTAGAATACGAAATAGATAAAGTTTTAGAGACAACGCATTATAATTTTTTTTTTTTTTGGGTTGGAATTTATGATTTTTAGCAAAATAATTCAATGGGCAATCAATTAGTACATTGGTTAAACAGTTAAACTTAATTTATTGAATTAATAAGTTTGTAGAGGTGTTTACACTATTTTCGATTTATATTAGTGAACAAATTAGTGAAAATTGGACCGACTGTTAAAATAGAAACATTTATTTGAGTTTAAGATATGATTTGATACATATTGACTAGGCAAAATCAGTTTATTTTTCTAATAATAATCAGCAAAATTATACAAAATTCTCAATGGCATCGTCAAATTTTTAATTTCTTTGGACAAATAAGAATCCTCTATTAGCCTATATACTTTGTTTAAATACCAAATTGAAATTTAATGTAAAGTGTAAGATTGAAAATTGCCAAATGTTTAGGTAAAAAGGTGGAACCAATCACATAGGTTAGAGGTATTTGTCTTCAATTGGTTCATAAACTAGATACTTAGTTTCATTTTTTTTCTTTAACAAATTACAATTTTAACAAAAATTGGTAATGACAAATTCATTTTGTATAATTTAACCAAAACAGTAATTGTACATATTTTGTTGATTAAGTGGCAAATCTATTGTTCTTGGAATCACCCGTTGGAGTTGGATTCTCCTACACCAACACTAGTAAAGACATTGATGAACTCGGCGACACCATTACAGGTACAAATGATCATAATACACATTATTCTTTGATTTGGATTGACTTTTCAAATGTTTGAAAAAACATTTCAAAATACAAAATAAATAGCTTGAGAACAGATTAAAAGTTAATCCCAACGTATTCTTAAGCTGATTAAAGTATAATTTTAGTTTTTATATTTTTATATTCATTATTAAATTTCGTAGTAGAGTTACAAGTTCAGTATTTTTAGTTCTTAAACTTTTAAAAGCATTTGATAGACCTTCTAAATTTCAAAAATACTTCTTAAACTTTTAAAAGCATCTAATAGACCTTTTAAATTTCAAATTTGAATTTTATGCCTAATGTAATTTTAAATATTTTAAAAATATTGAATATATCATCGATCTATTGGATACAAATTTAAAAATTAGAAAAATATTAGACCTAAAATTAAAAGTTAAAAAATTTATTAAATGCTCGGGAACAAAATTAACACAAATCTCACGCCGTTTAAAGATTTATCCAATTCACTACTTTCTTCTGTTTAGTTAAAAAGATAAATAAACAAATAAATAACGATTCTTTTTTCTTTAGCCAAGGATTCTTATGCCTTTCTAATCAACTGGTTCCGGCGATTCCCCCAATTCAAATCTCATGAGTTTTACATCGCCGGCGAGAGCTACGCAGGTGTCGCTCTTCTTCAAATTGATCATGAAATTCCAATTCCTCTCTACAATTCACTCTTCATCATCATCTTCTTCTTCTTCTTCTTCCTCAGGCCACTACGTTCCGCAACTTTCAGAGCTCATTTTCGACGAGAACAAGAAAGTCTCAAAGAAAAACCGCATAAACTTCAAAGGCTTCATGGTAATTCATCTCATCCTCAGTAAAATCGCTCAAAAATTGCTCACTCTGTCTTCATTTCCTAACAGAATGCGTCGATTTGCAGATCGGAAACGCATTACTCGACGACGAAACCGATCAGCGAGGAATGATCGACTACGCTTGGGATCACGCCGTAATCTCCGACAAATTGTACGAAGAAATCAAAAGAAACTGCCATTTCAGCAATCCTGTTCCATCAAACGCCTGCGATGTTTCTCTCGATAAGTATTTCGCAGTGTATGATATTATCGATATGTACAGTTTGTACTCTCCGACATGCGTTGAGAAGAATTCGAGCCGCGGCAGTGGAAGGAGGCGGCGGCGGTTCGCAATTGACGGCGTTGGGCCTCAGTTGTTCGCCAAAAATGTGAGTTCTATGAATCGGATTTTAAGAGAAATTTGTGGAAATTGGAAATGGATGACTGATTGGAGATGAATTTGTGCAGGAAGGATGGCACCGGAGGCGGATGGGATACGATCCTTGTTCGTCGGATTACACTGAACAGTATATGAACAGACCGGACGTTCAAGAGGCTCTTCACGCCAATGTGACTAAAATTCCATATCCTTGGACTCATTGCAGGTATTCAAACCCTATTCACATTTTCATTTTCAAATATTTTTTAATTATAATTTTTATTCGTGAGTTTGATTTCTATTTGTTTCTCACACTTTTTTTTTTTTTTTATTGAGTTTTAAGTTAAGATGCCATTTGATTCTGGGTTTCTAGAGTTCACATTTACTCACTTGAGCAAATAGATGTTAGCTGGTTTTTATGTTATTTTTCAATTAATTAATAATGTGAACTATTTAATTAATATAAATAATGATGGAAAATAAGTGGGAATTGGTTATTAAAAGTGAGTATTAGAAAAACTAAAGGCAAGAGTGTAACATCCTTCACTTCATCAAACGAAAATTACACTCAAAATTTAAAGGTAAAAATATAATATTTTCAAACTTAGGACCAAAAGGAAACTATACTCAAAATCTAAGAATTAAAAAATCATTATTTTTCTTTAAGAGTATAAGATTTAAGTTACAATATCATTTTGGTTCATGTAATTTGAGTTTTGTTCAAATTTTGTTTGACTTTGAGTTAACAATACAATCACTATGCAAGTCGAGCAGTGATATTTTGATTTAAGATATTTTAAATAAATTTTAAATTTATTATTTTTTTTTATTGAAATAGATTAAATACTATTAATAATTTTTATGAAAAAAAAAACTGACAAACATGTTTTCAAAATCTATAGTTAGGTTAGATTTTATTTATTCATTTATCTTTTGAAAAAAATAGCAAATAAATTAGTGGTAGAGATTAAATTTTAGATTTGTTAAAAGTAATTAACTAAATTTTAGGCATTTGAAATTAAAGAGTTTGTACACTTTTTACTTTTTTTTATGTTGATTTCAAGTATTTCTCACTTTTTACTTTTTTTTATGTTGATTTCAAGTATTTCTCTCAACTTTTTCTTAAAAAGAAAGTTTTTCTTATTTATTTTATACTCATTTTTAAAAAAGTTATTTGGAATAACATCTAACACTCAATTTTTCCAAAACAATTTTTAAGTGTTTTTCCTAGCTTATTTTAAAAATTAGTCTCCTTGAAAAGCCATTTTGAGTGGTGTACTCAAACACTCTAACTTTTTTTAAAATATTTTTTTTCCTTCAAAATTAAATGAAGAAAACTCAAACCAAACAAATCCTAAAATTAAACAAGTTCCAAAATATATGAACTAAAATAGTATATTAACTTGGGATTAAATTTAGTTTAGTTTTACTTCAAATCAAAATTTGGAATTGAATATATTTGAGTTGAATTTATAGTTTTGTTTTTTTCTCCTGTGTGTGTGTTAAAATGTTATTTATTCAACAATTTGTGGGGTTATTTGTAGTGATAACATCACATTTTGGAAGGATGCACCATCTTCAATACTCCCCATAATCAAGAAGCTCGTGGCTGGAGGCCTTCGCATATGGGTTTATAGGTAAATCAAATCATCAAAACCATTTGAATTTCAATTAATTTTATTTTGTTTTGTCTTTTCTTTTTTGGTTGGTTTCTTCTCATACCTGTGAGATTGAGGATTGAATTTCTAAACTTAAGATCATGACATATTTGACTATGTTATTTTTTTTTTCAATACCTGTACTTGATTTTAGGATTATCAAAATAGAGCTTCAATATCGTATTATATTTTTTTGGTTAAAATATCATTATAGTCTTTGTAATTTAGAATTGGTTGAATTTTAGACTCTCAATTGTCTAATTTTACTTTATATACTTTTAATAAATATTAAATTTAGTCTAACTAATTGTTAATCTTTTTAAATAAAATTTTTATTATCAATTAGTATTTTTACCATAAATTTTGGAAACAATTATCCTGAGTTGGCCTAATGCTAGTAAAAATATAAAAAAAATTTAAGAACTAAAAGTCATAAATTTAATTGATTGGGCCTTCCCATAATATATTTTGTCGTGTAAAAGTTATTATCCTTTTTATTTAACGAATTTTGATAAAAAAAATTTTAATATTTTTTTATAATGATTTTGATTAATTTTGTATATGACTGACAGTGGAGACACCGATGGAAGAATTCCAGTGACTTCAACTAGGTTGACTTTGAACAAACTTGGTTTAAAGATTAAACAGGATTGGACTCCTTGGTACGCTCATCAACAGGTACTTTTTTAAGAGTTTTTAAATTTTAGATTTTATATCATATAGATTCTCTTGAGTTATCTAATAGGCCAATTTTGAAGTTAGTGTCTAAAAGGTCAATGAACGATTTATCATTTTAAATAATTAAAATTAAAAATTTGAAGACATGTTGGATACTCTAAAAATAAAAAAAAAATTAAAATTAGGAGACAAATCTAAAAGTTAATAAACTAATTTTTTTTTTAAAAAAATGAATCATTACCAATGATAAATTTGTATGGATGTTCGATAATATTTACAACCCTATTTGATAAATATTTAATTTTTAATTTTTTATTTTTTTAAAAAATTAATCTTTATAAACACTGTCTCCATCTTTGGTTTCTTTACTTTCGTATCTACCTACTTTTTAAGAGTACGAACAAAATCCACTTAAAAATTTAAAAATTAATCTTTTTTTTTTTTTAATTCCAGCTAGGAAGTCAATGGTTAGCTATAAAATATGAAAATAGTTGTAAATAAGGATAAAAAAACAAACACAATTTTTAATACCAAAATGTGATCAAGTCAAATATTTATTTTTAGTTTTATATTTTTGAAATTGTATTGGTTTTCTCATGGTTCCTCATAACACGTGTGGTTAATTGATAGGTTGGTGGGTGGACAATTGAGTACGAAGGGGTAATGTTTGTGACAGTAAGAGGTGCTGGGCACGAGGTTCCACAATTTGCACCAAAGCAAGCTCTTCAGCTCATTAGCCATTTCTTGGCCGATCACTACCTCCCAACTACTTCTTTCTAGATTTATTCTTAAAATCGCTTTTCCTTTATGTTTTCATTTACATTTTTTATTTTTATTTTTTAGGAAAAAAGAAAAAAAAAAAAAGTCACGATGTTTTGTTTTTAGTTTAATCCACAAGAACTTGTCCACAGAAATGAAAATGCCGAGGGCAAAACTATTAGCCTAATTGTTATCTTTCTTCAGAGTTGATTTATCTTGCAACTTGTGAATAATAAAAATAAATAAATAAAAGTTATAATTTCACTTGAGTTAGTGATATCTATTTGGCCACATTCTATCAATATTTCAAATTACCTAAAACTATACTCTTCAAACTCAAAATTCAAAATATCGAAGTATAGGTAAGGATAAAAATGACATAAACTACTCAGTAATGCAACCCATTTCCTAACCATTACCTTTTACTTAGTAACGATTTTGTTTTTAGTTTTCCATTTTTGAAATTTATGTCTGTTTCAATTCCTTCCTAGTTTTCAATTATGAGTTCCTCGTTTATTAAAGAAACAATTGAATTACTAGTCTCCTTAGTTAATTTTTTTTTAATTTTTAAATTTTGGATCGTTTTTTTAAATATTAGTAGAAATTGGAAAACAAAACATAAAATTTAAGGCAAATATTAATTTATAACCTTGAACATCAGGGTTTAGATTAATTAAACTCTAAACTAATAATTGTATCAATTTGCACCCTTAAGGATCTCAAGTGTATCAATTATTACACTATTATTCAAATTTCGTTGGACCAATAATATTATGCGAACTTTATAAAAGTTGAGGGTTTAAATTGATACATTTTTTAGTTCATAGTTTAAATTGATACAACACGCCCAAAGTAGTTTAGGGATATAAATTGAAGTTTTCTATAAATTTAAGTGTATAAATAGTGTTTATAAGTTTAGTTTTCAAAATACAAAATAGAAAGTCAAAATAGTTATCAAACATTGGTTCTTTTTTCTTTTCCTTATCTCTCTCTTCATTTTTTCATAGTGTCCCAAACTTCTTAACAAGTTAGGTAGAAACCATTCTAATGCATGTATCCACCCCCATAATAAACAATTACATCTTTTTTAGATTTAAAAAAAATTAAAAATTACTTTTGATCTTCGATCTTTCATGGAGGCAACAAATTTAGTCTATGAACTTTGATTTGTAATAATTTAGTCCATATACTTTTAATTTTATAACAAGTTAGCACGACAGTGTGTAATAATTTAGTCTTTACATTTTTAAATTTATTACAATTTAATTTTACAAAAATATTAAAATTAAACATTGATTTTGCATTATTTGATAGTTGAAATTTTGTAACTTATAAACATATTAGGTTCTTAATTAATTTATTAATTTATCAATCTAATAAAATTTATTAAATCTTAAATAATTTTCTTCATAAAGACTGAATCACTATAAATTTTAAAATCTAAGAATAAATTATTACAAAATTGAAAGTAAAAAATCTAAATCTAAGAATAAATTATTACAAAATTGAAAGTAAAAAATTTAAATTATTATAAATCAAAGCAGTTATTAAGTTATTACTTCTACCAAATAACACTACCCAATGTAAGTTTAACTAATAAAATATTTGCAAAAGATGTTTTCTAATTTTTCGACACGTGGGACGAAAACCAAACCTAAAATCTTTTTCAATTATTGTCCTTTCTTCGTTTTTTTCACGTGGGAAAAAAACTTAACCTATGTAGTCTACGGAACTAAGGTCGAAAAGATTGAGAAATAGAACCATGATAGTATAGTGGTTCTATCTTCCCCCTTCTTCTCTTTGCCTACCATCTAGAAAGAAAAAAAGCTAAGGCCCCTAAATGACCGCTCAGTGACAAAGGAGGTAGGGGTGCAGAGACAGCCAGGAGGTTTACCTAGAAGCAGCCACCCTTGAAAAAGTGCATAATAGCTCACTGATCGAGCGCTCTTGCGCCGAAGATGAGCGGGGCTAAGCGATCTGCCGAAGCTGTGGGATGTAAGAATGCATTGGTAGGGGAGCGTTCCGCCTTAGAGGTTACTGAAGTTGTTAGTCCCTTGCTAAGGTGTCAACATCCTTAGCAAGATGAGCTGACTGGGTTGGCTTGTCTGAAAAGGCTTGTATATGGCCCTCATATAACGTGGATAAAGCTTTGATAGGGTGGCTCCCTGTATACCAATAATAGCAAGAATTCTTTCCTTTGCAAGCCTCTTTCGTTGATAAGCCCTTCCATTCATAAGTCCATGAAATTCCAAGGGTTTCCACTAAGAATGGTGGATGAAGGTCAAATGAGAGAATTTCCCCTTGTACCTTTGAAGGAGTTATTGAGTTCTCTTTCCCCGAGTAACTCACCAGGGGGACAAGAGCTAAAATGAGACCACGAAAGAGCAATCCTGCGAGCAAGGAAGCTAGTGGGTTATCTGGGTAGAATGCGACATATCTGGAAACTGAGGATTGTTACAACCTCTAGGCAACGGAAGCGAAGAGTGAAATGAGAGGACATTAGCGAAAACTATTAAATCTCGGATGGAAATTTCTTTTACCTATATCTCTCGGTAATCTATTATTAACAACTTCTCTTCAACTCTTTTCACTGTAAAGGAATACCATATTCTATATTCACGACTTGCTCAAACAAGAGAAAGAAACAAACATAAAATTCTTTAGAGATATTACAATATGTTCCCTATGGTAATTGGGTTCATGAATTATGGTCAACAAACAGTACGAGCTGCAAGGTACATTGGTCAGGGTTTCATGATTACTTTATCCCATGCAAATCGTTTGCCTGTAACTATTCAATATCCTTACGAAAAATTAATCGCATCGGAGCGTTTCCGCGGTCGAATCCATTTTGAATTTGATAAATGCATTGCTTGTGAAGTATGTGTTCGTGTATGTCCTATAGATCTCCCCGTTGTTGATTGGAAATTGGAAACGGATATTCGAAAGAAACAAACATAAAATTCTTTAGAGATATTACAATATGTTCGCTATGGTAACTGGGTTCATGAATTATCGTCAACTAACAGTACGAGCTGCAAGGTACATTGGTCAGGGTTTCATGAGTACTTTATCCCATGCAAATCGTTTGCCAGTAACTATTCAATATCCTTACGAAAAATTAATCGGATCGGAGCGTTTCCGCGTCATTTCTTTTCATTTTCCCCCTTGGTACTACTTTTTTTTTTTTTTTTTTTTTTTTTCTCTTTTACATGATTAATACCTGTAATTTCTTATTAGAACAAGACTAAATTACAAACAACCTTGTATTTTGCGACGTGTTTCATCAACTATATTTATATTCTTTTAAAAGTTGTAATATTATCTTTTGACGTTTTATAAGTATTTCAAAACTATTCTTCTAAAAAAAAATTACTATAATTTTAGATGAAAATTAATATATAGAATGAATGTAGGAACGACTTAAAATGATATTATGATACGATAATGTTCGACTCTCCATTTTTATTCAAGGTCTCCCCTATTTATGATATGAAAATTAGGATGCAGAATGAAAAATTAGAATTTAAAAAAAAAATTGAAAAAAAAAGCCTAGAAACAATTTGTCAAATTAACTCCCAATTTCCATCAAATACAAACCCATTACGCAACGGAACCTTCATCATCCGTCGCTATTCTCATCTCACCTTAGTCAAATTATTGAGAAATATGAAAAGTATGAATTTTTTTTTTCCTTCATAAAAAAGGAAATTAATAGTTAATAATTTTAATTTTCTTGTCTGATTCTTTGACAATCCCTAATTCCATAATCGAAGCTTCGTTAATTTTCCTGGCCTGCAAAGCAAGGCGATGCGTCTAAGCATCAAATTCATAGCTCAGTTTATTTCGCTGGAATCTCCCGGAAACTCGGAGAAGACTGTGAGTCTGTGGCCCATGCGATTTCTCTCGGCTAAGTAGAGGTAGGAAAACAGAAGTAGCATTATGAATTCTTCAATTTCATAGATTTGGGTTCGTTTTTCTGCTGTTGGGTCTGTCTTAGATGTGATTAGTTGTCGATTCTTCTGTAGAATTAGATGTAATTTCATTCAGAAGCTTCTGGGGGAGTCGATTTTTGGCCAACACTGAAAGGAGTTTGATCCTGTTGAGTTCTATTTTATTTCGATTCTTGACATGTATTTCTGAAAATCTTTTTGGTTTTTGGTTTCTATTTTGCTATGTTATTTTTTTGATCGGTGTTGAGGGATTCTGGCTTAGGTTAGTATTTAGAATTTTTGCTGAAAATTACTATGTTATTCAAAGTAGTTCCGTTTTCTTTTTGTTTACAAAATAGTTTTAAAGAATGATGATTTTCGTAGGAAGAAGAAGCTAAACTAAAAGAACAGTTACCCAAGTATGTATTTGCTTAATTGTTTTATCTACATAACAATGGAAAACAATTCTTAAACAACCCCTTTTTGTAACTTCAAGTGATTACTTCATTCAATAATCTGTTTTGTAAATTTGTTTCTTAATCAGTTTTCTTTTCTTTGGCTTATCATTTCAGAACAATTCTCTAGGCATGGAAGTTCTGTCTTGTAGCTCAGTTCCAAACAGTAATATTGTGTTTTTGAGGACAAAATGTGCTAGAAAAAGCTTGAATCTAAGTTGTGTAAACCTCTCTGGCTTGAGAAAACGTAAAATCTTGTGTGCTAGAATCAAAGCCAGAACCAGATTTTCTTGGTCAAAGCATCCACATGAAAGCTCTCAACCAAAGATGCTATGTAGAAGCTACGGTGGCTATGTCATTGATGGAGAAGAAGGGGGTTCAGTAAGTATATCGGAGAGTGGCGAATCGGCAAGTAAAGTTCAAATTCCTGGTTTGCCTGATGAATCTAATGGTGAATCCAGTGCTCAAATCAGTAGTTGCTTTTGGGAATGGAAACCAAAACTTAGTGTGCACTATGAAAAAGCTGGATCTGAAAATGTGAACTCTCCACCTGTTCTCTTCCTTCCTGGTTTTGGGGTTGGTTCGTTCCATTATGAGAAACAACTAAAAGATTTGGGACGTGATTACAGAGTATGGGCCATAGATTTTCTTGGGCAGGGCATGTCATTACCAGTTGAAGATCCCACTTCACATTCTAAGGAAGGAAATGACTCAGATGGGAAAGATTCTTCTTGGGGTTTTGGAGATGAGACTGAACCATGGGCATCTGAGCTTGTTTACTCTATTGATTTATGGCAGGATCAAGTTCGCTATTTCATTGAACAGGTATCCAAAATAATCATTCATTTTCCTTCATTTATTCTCCCTGTTCAATGGAATAAAATAAAGAATAATGTACTTGCTTTGAGTAGGGAATTTGACTTGACTCATGAGTTAGATCTATATAGCATATGTAGCTGAGCCTATACTTGGTATGTTGCTAATTTCATGTCAAAACAATCAAGTTACATTAATTTTTACACTAATCTACAAATTAAATATTGCTTACTAAACAGATTTTCAAGATCAAACTCATTTCCAAATTTAGGCCATCCCCATACAAACTTAAGACTTCCCAAACCCGAAGCCTCTCTTTTGAATATGACTGCCTAAGGCTTACATTGACAATCATACTGATATTTTAAATGGCCATTGCAGGTCATTGGTGAACCAGTCTACATTGTTGGCAATTCACTTGGAGGGTTTGTGGCATTATACTTTGCAGCATGCAATCCTGAATTAGTGAAGGGCGTCACATTGCTAAATGCAAGTCCATTCTGGGGATTTTTTCCTAATCCTATAAGATCACCGAGATTAGCAAAAATGTTTCCTTGGAGTGGAAAGTTTCCATTGCCAGACAGTGTGAGAAAGCTCACAAAATTCGTGTAAGTTCTTCATTAATGATTCAATGAAGTGCTGAATATCTTTATGTACCTTTTCTTTGTATCTAGTATCTTCTTTTCCTTCTCTTAACTCTCTCTGTTTGATATCAGTTGGCAGAAAATAAGCGACCCCGAAAGTATAGGAGACATTCTTAGGCAAGTCTATGCAGATCACACGACAAATGTCGACGATGTATTTTGTCGAATTGTGGAAACAACACGGCATCCAGCTGCAGCTGCATCATTTGCATCAATCATGTTTGCCCCTCAAGGGAAACTATCATTTTCGGAAGCTTTAACTAGGTGGGATATAATTTTGATATTAAGATTCAATTTCTTGGCCAAGGCTTTATAGTCTTTGTCCTGTTTTGGCTTAAATTTGTTTCTTTGTTTTGTGTAGATGCCATATGAATTCGGTGCCAGTTTGTCTCATGTATGGAAAAGAAGACCCCTGGGTGAAACCTGTTTGGGGGCTTGAGGTGAAAAAGCGAGTGCCTGACGCTCCATATTACGAAATTAGCCCTGCAGGCCATTGTCCCCATGATGAAGTCCCTGAGGTATATTTCTTTTCACAAGATTCATTTTTTTTCAATCATTAAATGGATTCTAAAATCCAAAGTCCATATGCTCTGCTGATTTGTTTTTTTACACTGGAGTCTTTTTTCGCTTTTGTTTCTTCCTTTTCTTACTTTTAAAATATATGGGTTGAGAGAATCAAATATCTTACCTCGAGATTAATAGTACAAGCATTATGTCGATTGAGTTAGACTCATTTCGGCTCTGCTTCTTCCTCCCCCCCAAAAAAAAAGTGCTCAAAAGGACCCCCAATGTTAGATTGGGAAACTAATAGAACCCAAATATATTGAAAGCTACACAATAATGGAATTACAAGATAAACCAAGTTTTCGAGGTATTTGGACTCCCAATCTTGAAATCACTCTCAAACCCTAATTCACTCAGTAAAATATTGCCTATTTTCTCTATTCATAACCAACAAGTATAACAAAATTCCTAGCTAATTACTAATATACCCCTTAATACTCTAAATAACACCCTAATATCATTCCTATCAGAACCTTGGGTACAAGACTTTAGGACAGAATAACGACCTTACTTGAATCTATAAGCTTCCAGATGAGATATAAGATGTTTATGTTTGAAATGTTTCTCTTCTTTTGATGCTTGATCTAGAAGGATCTCCTGATGAATTTGTGGGTTTGGGTGATTTCAATAACAATTTGAGTTTATGGATGTAAAATACTGAAATATGCATATTGTGATTACAGGTTGTGAACTTTTTACTGCGTGGGTGGATAAAGAACTTAGAGACAGAAGGTTTAGTGGCATTGCCACTAGTGGGGGAAGCAGACAGCATTGGAGAGGACAACGTTGTTAAAGATTTGGAATTTGTAAGAGAAGGATCAAAGAAATCCGTATCTGTTCGATTGTATGGATCCCCTTCTTCAGTTTTGGATCGGATAACCTCTTTATTCAAACCTGTAACAGTCAAAGCTTGACAATTAAGCCTCATTGTCTAATTGTCTTACAAAGTGGTTTTTTTTTTTTTTCTTTCTTTATTTTGGCTGCTTCTTCAGGTTATGCTTGCCTTGCGTTGTAAAAACGTTATGAAAATAATAGAAAAAAGGATAGATATCGGCAAAATGGTAAATGCATCAATAGTTACTGGAAATTTTATTTAAGAGTTTAAATTAATTTCATTTATGAAAATTTGAAGATTTAACTAATACAATAATAAGTATATGCGGTTCATCTCAAAAGTTTACGTGTAAGTTGATATTTTTCTAAATACTTCTACACTAATAGTCTATTTTGATAGGCTTAATTGCATAAATGTCTTACTGTTTATTTCATGAATAGCCTAATGGCCTGTAAAATTCCATAAAAATCAGACTTGCAAATCCATAACACTCCTTGTCTTTTTCTTTAAAGAAGGAAATATGAAAAGACATTTATGGAAAAAGTATATGTCTGGTTTTTTCTTTTCCTTTTTTTTCAAAACTATTTATTTTTAAATAACACATAAAAGAGTTTTCTTCATTTCAAAATTTTCATGATTTTCATGAATTAGTAGGATTTTAGGAATCAAATCCACCAATTTTACAGATTTTGTTGTCATTTTTATCCTTCCTTCTCTGTGGTATCGTTATCTTTTTCATATTTTTTTCCATTTTTACATCAAACTCATTTTTTACATTTTAAAACCAAATTCAAAAGAATTACAAGCACATCAGTTTTTACACTCTTTACATTTCAACTATCAATTCGTCCTTCTTCACATTTTCTCGCCATTTTACTTTTATAATATTCCATTTCATATTATCAAATTATGGTATTTTCTTTTTCAATTAGTTTTTTCAAATTAAGAATATTCCATTTCATATTATCAAATTATGGAATTAGTTTTTTCAAATTAAGAATATTCCATTTCATATTATCAAATTATGGTATTTTCTTTTTCAATCCATTTCATATTATCAAATTATGGTATTTTCTTTTTCAATTAGTTTTTTCAAATTAAGATCTGAAGTGTAGGTTGAATATACTAGAAAATTACATATATCATATTTCATTTTTTTTTTTTGTTTACAAATATACTAAAAAATATAAAAACACATCACATATATATATATATATGTTTTTTATAAAGACCACATAATTCTCTTATCTTATCTATATGCACTTACCAAATGTACCATGATTTATTTTTAAAAAATTATATATATATATATATATATATATATATAT
>QLSR01000005.1:287741-301347 GCA_031780015.1 Citrullus colocynthis | reverse complement strand
TTTTTTTTTTTTTTTTTTTTTTTTTGGGAAAAAAGGGAGTAGGATTTTTTATTAAAAAAAATGCCCGATTTAAAATTAACATGTGGCAACGCGTAAATTTATTGGGTGGTGACGAATGTGAGAGTTTATAGCCATAATGTAAATTTGTATTAGTTGGATATTTGCACGACCGGATCTGTGATTTTGGCCAAGTGTCGTTAAACCAATAACTAAGTGTGTGAGTTTGAGGTGATGTGTGATAGAGAGCGAGAGAAAGGGCCATGGGGCATCATATATTATGGCGTAGGCCATATTTTATTAATAGGCCTAAATTTTGAGCCATCAAACCTAAAACTTCATTTACCTTAATTTCATTTCTATATCCAAAATCTACTTCTCATCATTCAATTCCAATGGAGGGTTGTGGCGATCCGCCGGAAGCTTAATCCTGCCGGAGGAACCCGCCGGCACCACCTTGATGTTCTCGCAGTTGCAGATCTCGATCATAAATCCGTCAGGATCGTTGAAGAAAAGCTGTTCCATTGATTCTCCATTCTCCTCTTCTTCCAATGTCCTCCTCATGTATTTCACTCCCAATTCCTTCAATCTCTCCTCCATCGCTTCCATATCTTCGCACTGCCAGTGCCACACTTCAATTTCAACAAAACCTAAACCAAACCCTAAAAATCTTAACTAAAATTTCCTCTCCATTTTTGTTTCAGAAAAATCAAACCTAACCTGAAACGAGATGTGGTTGTCCAAGGGATCCAGATGATCCTTATCGCCTCCACGAACTCCAAAATTACCTTCCTCCTTAGATTGCATCAAGTGAATCCCGACGCCGTAGTTGAACAACCACGCCCCTTCGAAATCGAAGCTCTGCGGCCTTTCAATGAGGACGAACCCTAGAACCTTAGTGTAGAAATCGACGGAATCCTTGACGCTTTTGCACACTCTGGAGACGTGATTCAGCGCCATTAATGGAAGTGGATGCTCTTCCTGCTTTGTTGTACTTCCTTGGGATTCTTCGTCGTTGTTTGCCTGGATTTCATTGTCGACGGTGGGCTTCCGATCTGCGATCTGTTGTTGTTCCATGTGTAGCACAGCGGCGGCGTCGAATCGAAGCAGAGGAGTGGAGAAGAGTGTTGACGGTGGGAGGTTTTAAAAGAGGGAAGAATGGCGGCGGGTAGGGCACACGTGGGGAATGAAGGAGAGTGCCAAATGCCATGGAAGAAGAAGGAGGTGCTGCGGTACGTGGAAGTTTATGCAGAGAAGACCAAGACGTACGCCTCGTTGCTTGAAAGCGTAAGCACATTCTTTTTAAATAATCTTTTTTATTTTCTCCATTATAAATTTAATTCATGTATAGCCCTATAATTTGATAAACGAAGCTTTATTAAATCGATTAAATTGTAATTATATTTTACAAATTATGAGAGCTAAATTTTTTTTCAAACCTTAATTTATAATCTGACCAACTGCTATATGTTTATGATTTTTTTATCCATCATACAAACCCTATGGAAGATAGAAAAAGGAAAAGCAAAAAAAAAATGTTACTAATATATCTATATATATATAATATAAATTATAGATATGTTTACAAAATTTTAAAATTATTATTGTTGTTTTAGTATATTTTCTTTATTTTTCATAAATATGTGTCGATATTGATATTTCCGTTTACATTTTTGTAAGATTGAGATATCGAAATTTTTGCGATATTAACCTTTAAAATCTTGAGTACTAACATACTACCTCTCTTCATTATGCTTCTTCATAAAAGAAGCATTTAAAAATTGTGTATATGACCTATAATTAAAATAACATGTTATCAAATGATGTGACAAAATAAAGATAGGAAGGTATTAGTTTTAGAAAATTTTGGCTAAAAGGTCTAGTATTAGTACATCTTTCCCTCAACATTTGACACGTACGTAATGATACATTATTTTATTTGGTGGGTCTCACACCATTTCTAAATGCTTCTTTAATAACATTCATTTATGTGTCTGACTACCTCATTTAATAATTCATAGGTTCAAATTAAAAAATATGCTTGTTTCTAATAACTAACCATTAGATATAAATTTCAACGACTCCTAATTCTCTCTCAACAGTCAAAGGTGAATAACTATTAGCAATATTGTGACGGAATAATTTCTCCATATTTTGATTGTTTTTTTTTTTTGTATTATTTATTTTGTATACACAACATAGAAAATTATAAGGCTTATTGAAAATCTTTTTTTTTTTAAAAAAATAAATAAGAATGAAATAAAGAAATGTACAAACATTAATTTGTATATTGTATTGAATAATTGCTTAATTTCATAATAATACATTAGAGATGCAAATAAATAGACTCCAACAAAACTTAACTATGAAACCAAGAAAGGAAAAATACATAACAAGAAAAATACTAATTAGGAATAAACTAATTAAACATAAATCCTAATTTACTTCAACACAAACCCAAAATATTAAATCTTATAAATAGAGTTGGAATTCAATCGTACATTCTTCTTTGACTGAAGTTAGAAAAATACTTTAACCACTATATTATATAGGGTAAGGATACTAATTAAAAAGTGAGTTTAGCTCAATGGTAATTGATTGCACATCTACTTGCACCCTTAAGGTTAAATCTCAATATATGAATTTGTGACACTTAAAACATATATACACATTGTGCTACAATTTAATTCTTGCTTTTGTGGAGAGAATCATAAATTGAAATTTGAGCATCATCATATTCACAGAGTGCATAAACTTTATAGAAATTTCAATTTTGTTCCTGAGATCTTACATCATATTGTTTATATTTTAATCTCAACTATTGATGTCATACTTCTTAGACAACTTTTTATTACATTGATGCAACATATAATAGATATAAACTAGATAGATTAATAATAACATATTACGTTAAAGTTTCATTCATCGTGTTTTAATGCAAAAATTGTATATAATACATGATAACGATTTTGTGACATTGAAAGGTGATTTAATCCTATAAAATAATTCATCTCATGATTGATATATTTTGCAAAATTATAGGTTGATGTTTTAAAAATAGTTTCAAGTAGTTATATAAGGCATTAGCTAGATTTTTGTAACATTTTTGTTTACTGTGATGATAATACAAAGTTAGTGTATTCATTAAGATTAAGTTATAGTTAACTAATTATTATAATTATAGATGAGGCAACCGAAAATGATGCTCAATGTTAAAACAACATCTGTTTAATCCAACAATTTGGTATTTTTCTTTATTCAAATGATTTCATTTTCATGTTAGCCCAACTTTATTTATTTCGGTTCAACCAACCAATTTTCCTTTTAAAACAATAGTTATTGTAAGAAAGAAAACCGTCCCTACCAACTCGATTGATTACTAATTACCAAAATACACCAACCAAATTATTTTCATCCTGTAAATTCTTTGGAAAAAACTTTGATATTAACTATCAAATAACAATTTTAAATTTATGGTTAAAATACCATTTTCATCCTTATATTTAGCTTTAGTTCCTCTAAATTTTCATATGTTCTAACTTTAGTACTTTACGTTTTAAAAAAATAATAATAATAATTTTCATGCAAGAAAATATAATATGTGAGTATATTTTTATAAGAATTATATTGTTTCAAATATACTGTAAAATGTTATTGTTTATCAGTGATAGATAGTTATGGATGATAATAGTCTATTAGTATCTATAACTGTTACAGACAATAACATTTTGTTATATTTAAAAATATTTTTAGTAGTTTTTTTATTTAAAATAATTGTACATTTTCAAAAATGTCATTGTTTATCAGTGATAGATAGTTATGGATGATAATAGTCTATTAGTATCTATAACTGTTACAGACAATAACATTTTGTTATATTTAAAAATATTTTTAGTAGTTTTTTTATTTAAAATAATTGTACATTTTCAAAATTGAGGATGAAAATGCTAATAAATAACAAAAAAAAAATAAAATAAAATAAAAGATAAACAAAAAATAAGTTTTATTGATTGAATTTAAGATTTCTTAAAAATGTAAGGACTAAAATTAGATATTTCAAAATATATGGATTTAATTGAGATAAGTATAGGGATCAAAATATTATTTTAATCTAAATTTAACCAAAAAAAAACATTAAGGGATATATTTTTACTCTAAACTAGATAAAGTCTTAAATTTTAATATATTATCAGTTTCTTTACTTAAATGAGATTTCCTTTTCATTTGTTTAATTTTAGGAAAAATAACTTTTTGATCCCTAGGTTTTGAATTTAGTTTTCACAATTTTAGTTTTTAAATTTTAAGTTTGGTTTAAATTTAGTCCATAAATTTCTAAATGTTGTAACTTTACCTTTGAGTTTGGAAACCTAGTTCTCAAAATTTAATCCATAAGTTTCTAAATGTTGCAACTTTATCTTTGAGTTTTGAAACCTAGTGGCTGAATTGAAATCGTACGCAACGTTTAATAACTAAATGTGTAATATTTTAAAATTAAGAGACAAAAAGTTATTACAATTTTGAAATTGATAGTATAAATACTATTTTGGTGCAGGTAAAAGTTTTTCTAAATTCTCTCATTTCTATTAAAATCAAACATTTCATGAAATTATGCCTAATAAATATGTAATATTTGATCTTTTATTCAATTGATTGAACGGACAAATTTTACCAAAAACTTGTTCTAGTGTCGTTTTTCTCTAAGCTATCTATATCATATTACATGTTTATTGATAACTTATTTTTCATTTATAATTTATTATATATAGATAAGTTGATTTTTTTAAATTTTGTTTTTTACATTTTAAGAAATATTGTTTTGAAAACTAAAAAAAAAAATAAAAGAAAAGAAAAGAATTAAACATGTTTTAGATTTTAGAATTTAAACCATCTAAATTTTGAAAGTTAAAAGTTAAATAATTATCAAACAAAATCTCTAGAAATAAAAAATTTAGAGTAAAAATTGGAAGGAAAAGAAAAGAAAGGAATTTTTTAAAAAAATTTCCATTGTCGCGGAATATTTCGATAATATTAGTCTATATTTAAATAAAGAATGAACTCTCTGGAATATTCATTTTGAAAATTACTCGACCTATCTCTACACTCACGCACTCTTATCACGCGCCACTCTCCACGCGCTCCTAATCCCATCCAGACCAGCGTTTCAACCGACTTCCCTGTTCCTCTCTCTCTCTCTCTCTCTCTAACTCAACGAAAGCCTTCTTCCACCTCGCCGGAACCCCACCTTACAACCGCCGAATCAACCGTCGCCGCCGTATCTAAGCTCTTATTGTCTTCTTTCAGCTGTGAAATTTTCCGGTGGGGTAGCCGAAGGTGCAGACATGTACAGGGACGTGTCCAGCTGCAACACCTACAACTATGGCGATGCTGTCTACTGGGACGCTCGTTACCTGCAGGAGGCTGGTTCTTTTGATTGGTACCAGCGTTATGCTGCTCTTCGTCCCTTTGTTCGTAAGTTCATCAGCACTTCCGCCTCCGTCCTTATGGTCGGCTGTGGTAATGCTGGTAATTTCCCTCTATTTCACCTTTCTGCCTCTTTCCAGTTTCGTTTCCTTTTTAGATTTGAATTGTTCTCGAGGAAGCGTTGGAAGTTGGAATTGGAATGGATTTTCGATGCATTCAGTTTTTCTTCGTCCTAAATTTATGTTTGATAGATTTTAAGTTCATCGGATTGCGAGATTTAGGCGGTAAAATCGAATCGAGGAGCTGTCTTGGAATTTTGCCACTGAGAATTCATGTTCAACTATTTGGACTCTGTTGGATGAGAATTACATGATCGAGGGAATGAACTAGAACACCTGGTTTTAGTATTCATATTTTTAATCCAGTCCTTGATTCTCATGTAAATTGGCTCTGAAAGAATCAATCTTGAGCTTACGTAGCTTAATTTTTGGATTAAATCAAAACTTATTTAAAAGCTGAAAGCATGAGCAGAATGGGAAGGCCAAGAAGTTAATAGACGAGAGGGGGTTCAAGTTACTGATTATCGAGGTTGTAAGCTGTATTTGGAAATTGGAATTTCTGAAAATGTGACATATTTGGCAAAAATGTCCACAATAACACGTGTTAAGATACAAATATCAGTAAATATTTGACGATGTGTTGTTTGATTATTATCTACATAATGGAAAATATGCTGTGTAGAAATTGGTAACTCATGCGGTGTAATTAAGAGCTTCACCACATTAAATATAACCTAATTATTGTCTGCTTCATAATAAAACATTGATTTTAACCGTGGCACTTTTGTACTTGTAGTCATGTCAGAAGATATGGTCAAGGATGGATATGAAGACATAATGAACGTTGACATTTCTTCGGTGGCAATTGACATAATGAGAAGAAAGTATCAGTTCATCCCCCAGTTGAAATGTATCCTCTGAGGCTTGTATCTTTGTCAAATTTCCATGAATGGTTTGTTTTGTTTTCAAATTAACACTCGAGTTCTTGTGTTGACAGAAGTGTTAGTTTGGTAATAGAGAGAGAGAGAGAGATAAACTTAGTACGATTATCTTAGTCATAATTATTGAGTTTGTTAAAATTGAATCATAAATACTTGGGTAAAGTGTAGGGGAAATGGTCCTCTCAAAAGGTTGTCGTCCTTGTATTCCCTTTTAGCTAGAGTACAATCAGCTCCTATAAGTTCCCTTGACAAATCTGTATAGACATGGAAATGGATGTCAGGGACATGAGCTTCTTCCCAGACGAGAAATTTGGTGCTGTCATTGATAAAGGTCTGACTTCTTGATCTTCATTTTACACACTATCAAATTTCCCTGTCTTTAATACTAAAGTTTGCTCGATGTCTTGATCTTTCAATGCTGGTGCCACCTTGTTTTACTCCTGGTCTCTTGGCTCTTGATATAGGGACACTTGATTCATTGATGGTATGTGAGCTTTCCATATTTCTCATGCATGTTATTCACTATTTTTTCCCATGTTCTAATTCTTTAATTTGTGTACACAGTGTGGCACTGATGCTCCGATTAGCGCTGCTCAAATGCTGGGAGAAGTGAGTAGGTTGTGGACTTTATGAACTTCATAAGAATGATTGACTAGTTTGGATTCTGTTCTTTTGGTTTTACACTTCTCCACTAATTCTTGGCTGTTACTTCTGTAGGCTTCTTAAACCAGGTGGAGTCTATTTACTGGTATCCATCTTTTATCTCTCGTCAAGGCTTTACTTTTTAATTTTCTGTTTGCAGTAAAATAATCAAAATATAATTTTGGTCCTTTGCAGATAACGTATGGTGATCCCAAAGTAAGGATGCCTCATTTGATGCGACCTTCATACAATTGGAAGATAAAGTTGTTTATAATCCGTGAGTTCGTTATAATCCTCTCACTGAAACTTTTCCTTTTTATTTCCAGGTCTCTAGTAGATACAGGCATTCTTTGGGTGTTTATTTGGTTCCTCCTGGTTTTGTTTCACAGCACGTCTATGCAGAAAAACAATTTAAAACAACATAAATAAAAAGAATCTCAGGCAACTACTAAAAATAGGTGGTTCAATATTAGATTTTTTAAGAGCTCTCCCCGAGTGAAAGCTCTGGACATGAATTATGAATGCAGGTAAATTAAGCCATATTGCTATGATGTGCAACGGGGTGTGTGAGAGTATTAGTAAGGGATATTTTGGGAATATTAGTAGGATAACTGTAAGGACATAGTGGTAATTAGATGGTGGTACATTTTGTTATAAATAAGGGGAGTTGGGCACCTTAGGAGGGGATCATTTTGGTAAGTTAGTTTTTAGTGATTGGCTATCGAAGGGACGTATCCAAAGACTATTGATATTGTAATTTATTATTGATATTGCAATATAGTTATCTTCGGTGTCTTGGTATCCTAACAGTGGGCCATCCAGCCATTTCTTTCTCTATGCTGTGTTTCACAGCAGAGAAAACTAGATGATTTATAGACTGGCAAGATAGAAGGACAAATAAACTTCTTCTGAAGTGGTATTTATTGGAAGAAATGCTATTGGTGTAGCCTAAAGAATTAAAGGAGAGCATTCTCCAAGAATCAAATCAAAGTCTTTATTATCAATCGAAAAGTTCTTGAATACATGATGGCTAACTAGTGAAGAAACTGTGATTAAAATACAAAAAGGAAACTAAATGAGAAAACTGGAATCCAAATAGGAAACTAAAAGATTATTCAAGGATTTAACCAAGAGTAATATAAATTCTATATCAGTTAACTTTTTCAGCGGGTTGGTTTGCTCCCTTGCTATGTGCCTGGGGCTATAGGAGGTGCTGTGATGTGGCAATGCATCCAGTCTGTTGACTCTGTACACAATGGCATTATGTTTTCTCTTGTTTTTCTTGAATAGAACAAGTTGATTCATAATAAAGTCGAATCTGTTAATGGCACCTCTACTTCTTCGAAAAGGTTTTAGTTTTGAACCCTCCCACTCCACACGTGATATAATTATGTCTGAGCAGTTGTTACATGGCCATCTGCATCAACTGAGCATCGTTCTTTTGGACTACTACCACTTATGTTGAAACCAAAACATCACATTTGTTTTGCTTTTATTTCTTACTGAAAATCATATGTTACAAGATAGTTAATCTTATTCTATGTCATTATTGAGCATCGGAGACATACTTCTGTTTTCCCCTTGTTTTCAGTTGTATGGGATCTGGAAATATATGTCCTTCCCAGTTCTCATTCTTTACTTTGTACAGCAAGGCCAGGATTCCAAAGGCCGGAAGAGTGTAGCACACCGGAGAAATCATATTTGGAACCGGTGCCTCTGACCGACAAGGGCTTGCTGTCGCCGAGTTTTGTTATGGAAGACCCAGATTCTCACTTCATATATGTGTGTCAAAAGATGGATGATTCCGATCCGAATAACATAGTGCCCCCGTATCCATTGAGCTCAGATGTGTTATAGGGATAAAGAAGGTACCTTGCATACCTTGTATCATTTGCATCCGTCCTATTTTACAAGCTTGAATATGCATTGTTGTAAAATGATGTTCCTTGTAAAGGAAAATTGATAGACATAAAACACCTTAAAATTAACACGTAATTGAGGGGATACCCTAATCTAGGTGGAGACGGGTTCTTGCATTCAATTGTACCAACACAGAAACAAATTAAGTCACTGTGGCTATTCAACCAAATGCCTAATTGATTATGAAATGCTCTGGCCATGTTCTTTGTGCCTTCTTTTTTCTTTTCCTTTTTCTTTTTTTTTTTTTTTTGGGTGGTTGTTTTTGTTTGGGCTTCTTAAACATTTTAACTTGGGCCACACGAACTCGAGATGCCTTCCCACAAACGTTTTCCCTTTCTTTTCTTTTCTTTTTTTTTTTTTTTTGGGTGGTTGTTTTTGTTTGGGCTTCTTAAACATTTTAACTTGGGCCACACGAACTCGAGATGCCTTCCCACAAACGTTTTCCCTTTCTTTTCTTTTCTTTTTTTTTTTTTTTTTTGGGTGGTGGTGTTGGTTCGAGCTTCTCAAACAAGTAAACTTGGGCCACACGAACACGAGATGCATTCCAACAATCGTTTTCCTTTTCTTTTCTTTTCTTTTCTTTTTTGAGTTCACCAATCTTGGGCTTTACATACAATACAAGCTTCTTTGGTAGCTCTATACACTATACAATTTCAATCAAATTACAAACAAAAAGAAGAATCCCAATTCACATTACATTCAACACAAACCTTTTTAATATTATTTTTTTTAAAAAAAAAGAAATCTTCAATTTAATGTTTAGGCTGTCTGAAAACATCAAGCAATCGGCTTCTTCCGTCGAGAACCTCCGAGAATCTCCCATCCACCTCCTTTCCCAATGCTTCCACCGTCTTCTCCAATCTCCCCAATCTCCTCCCCATCTCCTCCACCGCCTCGCCACTGCTGCTGCTGCCGCCGATGATCATCTCTGCCGCAGCGTTCACCTCCTCCACCTCCTCCGGTATACTCCCATTCTTGGAAACAACCGCCAAGATCACCGAATCCAACGCCTTAAACGCTGGAACCGCCACACCCGCGGCTAGTTTTCTCATCTCCAAATACGCCGTTGAATCTCCCTCACAACCAGAAATCACAATCCCACAGACCCAATACCCAATTCCTTCCATTGTTGTCAAAGCTCTCTCGATCGCCCACTCCCCGCCGGAGCAACCCTTCCTCTGCTCTTTCACATTTCCTCTGATTTCCAATCCTTGAAAATCTCTCTTCAAAACAATCGGTTTCAGACGGGAAACCGCCATTGAAGGAGAGCTGTGAATTACGCTCAGAGCATAAGAAAGGGAAACCCGAGAATTTCCCAATTGGGTTAAAGAAAAACTGATGGAGTTGAGAAGATCAAGCAAATTAAGACTATAATTCATATACCCATCAACCAAATCGGCTCCCCATTTTCCAACAGGGTACTCCAAATCCACAACCAATTTCGCAAACGCTTGATGGATGATCGGTATAAGACCCTGAAGAAGCTGAAGAAGCCAACGAAATGACAACGATTTCGAATCGGAAGTCGACAATAAGAGTTGGTTCAAGCAAGACGACACGTCGTCCTCAAAGGCCTGAAGACGAGAAACAGAGAATGAAGCTTTACATCCGCGGCGATGGTGGTGGTTGTCGAGCTTGGAACAGAGCTTGTTGAAGGTTTGAAGCAAAAGGGGCATTATAAGAGTGGTGAAATTTGCAGAATCAAAAAGGGGTTTGCTGTTGTTTTGGTGTTTAGAGTTTAGAGTGGGTTAACAATGGCGGGGTGTGGAGTTTTTAAGGGTTTTTATAGGAGGAAGAAGGAAGTTTCAAAGGGGAAATCCGCGTGCGCCCTGTCTTAAAGCCCAAGAGACAGTAAGCAAATATTTGACCGTTTTTCTTTGGCTAATGGTTTGTGATTAAATTGAAATTCCATTTTGAACTAATTTAATACAACTTCGCGTCAGCTGTACGATTATTGCCTTTTTCCTCTTCTACTTCCTTTCTTCCATTCTTTTCTAATGTTTATGATGCACTGGACACGTATTATAATATTTAATATATCAATTTATCGAGATTTCGAGTTTGAACTTCTGTAAACTCATTTTCTTCACTAATTTATTACTAAAATAAGTTTAAATCACATTTTAAGTCTAAAGTCGAGTGGCCTTGACTTCTAGTCTGATACTATCTAGTCTAGTCTTGATATATTTCGAACTAATCTACACGAGAGATCTTCACATTGAATTGGTGTTGAGTCTATTGCATTATGATTTTCAAACTAGTGTAAGAAGTAACTAATTCACCTTAATACATAAATAAGTAAGGTTAGGTCTCTCCTCTAGAGATTACTTACTATTCCATTTGCGGTTATCAAATAGGATTATTTATGAGTCATTCTTATGGCCCACATCTACGGTTATGTGACGACAGTGATATCATGTATTTTTCTAGTGCTCGAGGTTGTAAGGTGTCAGGCTGAATCCAACTCGATTACTTTTTTATTAGTATATATTCATCGGTTCAATTGGTCGGCTCAAATATCGAGGCTACGGCATTTTCATTGTGAGATGAGTGTTTTCCTATGCCTTCTTTTGGTACCCTTTGGACTTGAGTCTGACCAAAAACTTTAGACCTTGGCTTGGACAATTCTCAACAAGGTTATTTGATAACCAATTTATGTTTTTGAAAATAAAACTTATGAATACTATTATCATTTAAGTTCTTTGTTTGTTATCTATCTCTTATAAATATTTTCTAACTAAAAAAAATAGTAACTAGAGTTCGTATAAAAATTCTGTTTTTTTAGAGAAGTGAAGAACATAAACAAATAATTTGTGAAAAAAAAAACTACCATTTTTTTAAAAAGGAAAACTAAAAATCAAATCATCAGATTTTGGATCTGTTTTTATACTTGGGACTTTTAAAACCATTTTTTTAAAGAAAAAAAACTTTTAAAATGTTGTTTTTATTTAGATTAAAATACAACAAAGTGTAGAACTTAAAATAAACCAAAATAGAACTTCGAAAAAAACAAAAATAAAAAGAGGAATTAATAAATAAAGAACTGATAACTTTCTATTTGGTCAAAATTGATTTGTCCTCTCTCTTCAAAACACGGCTAAGGATAAGATGAATCAGCAAATTGGCTGCCCAACTCTTTGTCGGTCCCAGAAAGTTGGAATGTAAATCGATAGAAAAGGAAATAGAAAAAAAAAAAATTAATTATATTTTAATTCTTGCACTTTTATCACATCAATTTCAATTTGGTTCATATAAAAATTGCCATTTTTTTTTATTTAACTTGCACTTATATTTTTTGAATCTTGATAAACCTCTTATTATTGAGAAACAACATTTTATTAATACGTCTTAAAGATAATAAAAAAAATCAATGCCATTTTAACTAAAAAAAAATTGCCACGTCATTTTGAATGGTTGCCTCACTTATGCCACATCATTTTTTGTTATAAATAATATCTAATGTTAACTCAAACGATCATTTAATATATTATCGACTTTTTTAGAAACAATTTTTTAATAACTTAATTAAATACTTTTGACCTATTAAAGATAGACTTTAAGAGCTTTGTATTTAGCTTATTTAATATATATATACATATATATATATATATAAAAATTAACGATTAAAATAAACTTTTAGTGTAAAGTTTTAGTAACATACTTTTTTGGAATATTTACTATTTAGAAGGTTGACGAAACAAAAAACCGTTGAAATAGTTATACGCTTATAGCCCACCGATTAAATAAAAAGCTGCAGGCCGTTGATATATACGAATACCACATAGGACAATGCCAGTTTTTCCTTTTATATTATCCACTTCACTTTATTAATTTAAAATTAAAATATCTAGTTTCTATATATATTTTTTTAATTTATTTAATTTTACTTAGTATTTTTAAACATTAAAATTTTGTATACGTGTACTTTTCATAAATCTCAAATTTAGTCTTTTGAAGTTATTTTTTTTAATCAAAATTGATTAAACAATGATACTAATAATTTTACCATATGTGAATATGTTCCAAAATTCATTGTAAGTGTGCTAATAGATTTTTTTTAAAGAGGGAAGTTCTTGAATAAATTTACAATGAATTAATATTGTGGACTAAATTTAAGATTTATTGAGAGTATATGGTCAAAAATTAAACAAATCTAGAAAATAGAGGACCAAAGTAGTATTTTAACCTAAATTTAATTATTTGGTTTAGAACTTAAAATGTTTGATATAGTTCAATAATTATGGATTAGGAGAACAAATTATCAACTTTTGAGGTGATAATTAGTCTCATTATATTTATCGAGCTATGCTGGATTCATTGACTTATACATTGAAGTACACGCTATAACATTTTGTTCATCAATTACGTTTTTATATATTTAAAATAGTTAAAATATCATTTTGATTTTTGAATTTTTTAAAATTACGTTTTTATATATTTAAAATAGTTAAAATACCATTTTGATTTTTGAATTTTTTTAACTTGTATTTAGCATATTATTAACGTTGAGGGAACTCTTAAATCCATACTTAAAACGGGAAGGACTAAAAATTTTAAAAATTCAGTACCCGAATATACTATAAATCCAAGGACGACAAAAAAAAAAAAAAAAAAAAAAAAAAAAAA